>JARYGA010013523.1:0-44676 GCA_030545235.1 Helianthus tuberosus
GCATCTGATCCAATTGGAAGTTTAATTGATTTTGTTTATCCATCAATCTTGGAAAATGTGGACGCCCATAACTATTTCAGTGACCGGGCTAAACTTGCACCTAAAAATGAAGTTGTTCATGAGATTAATGACAGGTTGCTAGCAATGTTTCCTGGTGAAGAAAAAGAGTATCTTAGCTCTGACAGTCTTTGTCCGTCTGAAGATGTAAATTCTACACAACAAAGACTTTACTCTCCGGATGTGCTCAATGGTCTTAAAATATCAGGCCTACCAAATCATAGGTTAGTCCTTAAAGTTGGTGTTCCAGTGATGTTATTAAGAAATATTGATCAACGGAATGGGTTGTGCAACGGTACAAGGCTACAAGTAAAAAAACTTCACAACCGTGTATTAGAAGCGGAGATAATATCTGGTTCAAATATTGGTACTTGCACATATATCCCTCGATTAAACTTGATACCTTCTGATAAAAAGATTCCTTTTGCTTTTCAAATGAGGCAATTTCCACTGGCCGTATGTTTTGCAATGACCATCAACAAAAGTCAAGGCCAGTCTCTTTCAAGAGTTGGTTTGTACCTCAAACAACCGGTCTTCTCTCATGGTCAATTGTATGTTGCCTTATCAAGGGTGAAAACCAGAAATGGGGTCAAAATACTCATACTTGACAACGACGGAAAACCTACGGATAAAACAACTAATGTGGTGTATAAAGAGATTTTCAACGAATTGTGATATCTACATATTCATGGTTAATAAAAAGTTTTTACATGATTCGTTTAAAGAGGTGTATATATTCTTAACATTTAATGTAAAACACTATGATTAAGGCATATTATCTTTAATCAACCCGTGTAATACACGGGTCCTTAGGCTATATTTATATTATTGGTAAGATGACATATTTATATTATTCGTAAGATTAACATGCTTAAAGATTTTAAAAAATTCTAATTTTTGCAATAACTTTGAACAAATATTTCAATGATAATATACCATTAACATTGAAATTTTGAGAAACCTTTATATGACAATTAAATTTATAATTTTCTAAAGAGCAGTTTGATTGTGTGACAATTATGAAAAGTCGTTTATACCCTTAAGCTAACTCTTAATATATACACGGAAGTGACATGAAGATCATATCATCATCTTCACTCACACTGCTCAACATAATCTATCCCAACTCCCAACACCTTCATCGAACACCGAACAGATCATCATTTTCATCGACATCGCTGATCATACCATCTTCATCGCTGAACAGACCAACATCTTTATTGCTGAACAGATCATCTTCATCAGGTTCATCTTCAAAACATAGGTTTCGTTTTGTTTGACTCTATAGTTTCAGATCTCATATGATAATTTGGCTGATTAGAGTACAGATCTAGGTTGTTTGTTTATTTAAACTGTAGGTCCGGCTAGGGGAGGATCTAGTCGCCTAATCCTTGTATACGAACCACTCCGGTTGTGCGGAATCCAACCGAAATAGCAAACCGAGATAGAACACACAATAACACGACACGCAAAGTTCAACGATTAACACCACTTGTATTAAACGTATGAAAGGTCCAGTTACAGCTCAATGTTTACAGATCAGTTCTATAAACTCTCTCTAACAGTATGTGTGTGTGTTTTCTGTTCTAAGTGTTCTCTATGTCTAACTATCGAAATGAACACAACACACGGGTATTTATACCCGAACACAGAAGGTCTGGTCGAAGGATCAGATTTACTGGTCGAACGATCATCTGTCGACCAGGAAGAGCTCGAATGATCCAGATGTACCTCGAAAGATGTGATCTTTCGTGGTCCATCTATCGAAGGTTCATGTTTCGAGCTAATCATCATCGAAGGATATAAGTGATCCTTCGATGACTATCCTTCGACTCAGCCATCTTACAAACATAATGTTGACTGTTTGGCCAAGTCAAACCAGGAGGATGGTTGACTTGGTCAAACTTACATGACTACAAAGACATCATTTTACATCGTGACCGAATACAGACAAAGTGCAGACATAAGTGCACCAACAAACTCCCCCTTGGCTGTAGCTTTGTCTGGCTGTTCAACAATCAGCTGTTGCTTTGTCTCGATCTTCATTCTTGTAAGTCTCTCGTGTCTTCAAGTCTTTGACTACTATTCACGTCTTCAATGTCGGAGGATCTTTAAAGTCTTCACGTCTCGAAAGCAGAAAGTGTATCAACAAACTCCCCGTATCACGTAGGAAGTGTGTTGACAAACTCCCCCTTAACATAAACTCCCCCTTGAGTTATGCTCGTGAAAGTCTTTATCTTTATGAAGTGAGATCCTTGTGGTGTTGATGATGGTCAGCGGCAACTCGATCATCTTCATCATTTGAGTGCCTTCACGTCGTGTCTTCATTCCGAAGCTTGTCATCGACCATGTTCTCCTAGCCTTTAGAATCTGCACATGCAAGAAATCTAAACGCGTAATGAGAACAACCGCTTGGAATATCATAAACAAACGACACACATGTGACCATTGTTTAAACAAACACCGTCCGACAGTTTGAAAGTTTAACAAAGTTTATCAATTTTAATTTTAACTTTCAACGTTTGCAAATTTCGACCGTTTATGAAGATTTAGTCATTTTCGGTTTTCGTTCAGGTTTCAGGTAACGAAGACTCGAGCTCCAACATCGTACGATCGAAAATAAAATAGAAATAAAATCTTTTTGGCTTTTTGAATATTTCAAATGTAAAGACAGAAAGCAGTAAATAAATATATACAGAGATGCAGAAATTGAAAGCATTAAATAAATATTTACAGACATTCTTTTTGCGAGTTTCGAGGGTAAGAGAATCATATCAGTGTACGGTCATGCCAAAACGCTCTTGTTGTTCAATTAGTTAACATTAAGATAAGCATCCTATAACAATTATCGGTATTGTTGTCCACATAAGCTCAACTTATCAGATGTAATCATGGCGAGGGGATACGTTAAGGTATGATTTATACTTACCGACCGGTGTTCATCCACATCACGACACATTCCCGTATCAAGGTATGCACGAGGGTTCATCTTACCGGTGAGTATACCGATTATCATCTGTTTGACCGTATATGATGTGAGATTCTCACTTATTTTGAATTTGAAAACAAGTCCTATGTGATAGAATCACTTATTTATGAGGAACTTGATTTTCATATGCATGAGGGCACAGGAGCAAGTCCGTGAACAGGTCAGTACTTTCGTACAGCAGAGAGACGAACTTGACACCCGGAAAGAATTTGTGATATATTATCACTTATTTTGTTTGGACATGTGATTGTTGATCACTTATTGAGGTCGTATGCAGTATGTACACGTATGTATAGTATCATGGAAGATCTAGACTTGCGTCCCCGTTATTTTTCGGTAAAAGATACAACCATGATACCCAGATGATAAGCAGCATAAAGACCGAATATCTCAGAACCTCGGCAATCTCTCAAACGAAATTTCGGTACCAAGACCATATGCCAATGAATGGTTCCCACCCAGTCTTCAGTCGATTTAAGTTTATATCACCCTGCACACTTTAAAATGATTGTGAGCCTACCGATACATCTTATATAGAGCTGCTTATCGCTTTTCAGTTTAAGTTTAAAGAGGTTTTGACAGACCACTGATGTACTATCATTTTCTCTTTTGCTCGCCAGGAAACTCATTTTTGTTTTTCTATTGTTTTTGTGTTTTTGAAATTTTTCAATGTTTTTGGATTTTTCAAATTCGGATTTACTCCCCCTAAAATCAATAAACTAAGACAAATTTAAAACACAAAGGTATTTACAAAAATGATTTTCCGATGTTGGTTTACTCTTGCTTGACCTTAATGCCGTTTACCAATAATAAGTAGTCAAATCTTGATTTGTCAAAAGCTTTGGTAAAAAGGTCGGCACGTTGGTCATCGGTGTGGACGTAAGCAACATCGATTAGCCTTTTCTCAAAGCAATCACGTATGAAGTGATACTTAATGTCGATGTGCTTAGTCTTTGAATGCTGCACAGGATTTTTAGTGATCTGTAATGCAGCAGAATTATCAACGTAAATAGGAGTAGTTAGGAATTCAAAACCGTAATCACGCATTTGTTGTTGTATCCACAGGACTTGGGAGCAACAACTTGAGGCAGCAATGTATTCAGCTTCGCATGTTGATGTAGCGACGCACGTCTGCTTCTTGCACTGCCATGTGACTAGGCGATTTCCCAAAAACTGACATCCAGCCGTTGTGGATTTTCCGTCGATTTTGCATCCGCCAAAATCAGAATCACTGAATGCGATCGAGTCAAAGTTATTATCCCTAGGGTACCACAGACCGGTGTCAGGGTAGGCCTTCAAATAACGAAAAATCCTTTTTACAGCTGCAAGATGTGAGGCCTTCGGGTTCACTTGATATCTGGCAAGCAGGCACGTTGGGTACATTATATCTGGTCTTGATGCTGTGAGGTACATAAGGGATCCAATCATCGCGCGGTAGTATGAGGGGCTAACATCTTGACCCTTCAAGTCTGGAGTAATTCCGTGATTTTGCGGCAATGGGGTACCAATGGGCGTTGCATCAGACATCTGGAACCGGCTCAAGATGTCACCAACATATTTAGTCTGATGGATGAATATCTCAGACTCGGTTTGTTGTACTTGTAGGCCCAAAAAGAAAGTCATTTCCCCCTTAGCACTCATCTCGAATTTATCCTGCATTACACGCTCGAAATCCCTACACAAAACATCATTAGTAGACCCAAATATAATATCATCAATGTATACCTGAACCAGTAGAAGATCTCCATCTTGTTCTTTGATGAAAAGAGTACAGTCGATTAGACCTCTGCGAAATCCATTCTCCATCAGATAATTAGATAAGGTTGCGTACCAAGCTCGCGGTGCTTGATGTAGACCATATAGAGCTTTGTTGAGCAACCAAACCCGCTCGGGATGGATAGGATCTTCAAAACCAGGAGGCTGTTCGACGTACACCTCTTCTTCCACCACACCATGTAAGAATGCACTTTTCACGTCCATCTGGTATACCTTGAACCCTTTGAATGAGGCATAAGCCAGAAAAATCCGAATGGCTTCTAGACGTGCAACAGGTGCATACACTTCGTTGTAGTCGATCCCTTCTATCTGACGAAAACCTTGAACGACTAGCCTTGCTTTGTTCCGGATAACGATCCCACGGTCATCCTTTTTGCATTTAAACACCCAACGGGTACCAATCTTCTTGTAACCAGCAGGTTTCTCTACGAGTTTCCAGACACCAAGCTTCTGGAATTGTTGCAGTTCTTCCTGCATTGCTTCAACCCATGAGCTATCTTTCAATGCATCTTTCCAAGTTCTTGGTTCTTCCTGTGAGACATAACACGCGAAAGACCAATCATTCTGTTGACCAGATTCTCGGATAGTTGCATACAAGCCTGCATTGTTGTTGTTTCGCAACATGTTTCTTGTTTGAACGCCACTTTGCACATTTCCTATGATGTTTTGTTGAGGATGGGTATTATGAATCCTTGTCTCTGGGTTATCTTGAACTGGAATATTTGTACCCAGATTGTTGAGATTGAGATCAACAATCATTTCAAGTCCCGGAATTGACGAAGAGGATGATGCAGAAGTTTCAGCTGTTCGAGGGACAACCACTGGAGGAGTACCCTCTGAAATACCATGAACTGCTGTTGGAGCTTCTTGATCTGCATCTAGAAATTCATCATCCTCTGAAGATTCGTTCAATTCGGAAGCATCATGAAAATCCTCATTGTCGAGAGCATTGTTGTTCACCGAAGATGGTTCTTGATTGACAATAATGGGACGAACCAACGGTGAATCTGTTGCATTATTGCTCTCGAAAAACATCATTGCCGCAGCACTTTCTTCAACGGCTTCAACATTGATCGAATTGAAAAAGTCATCATACTCAAACATCCAAGGCTGACCAGGATTTCTAACTGGTAAAGTGTGCCTTTGTACTCTGACTTCAGACCATTCCTCGACCCTTTTAGTCTCTAGATTCCAGACTCTTAAGTTTGGGGTGGAATACCCAAGAAAGTATCCCTCAATAGCTCTAGCCCCAAACTTTCCATTAGGATCGATAATTGTGCAAGGAGCTCCAAACGGTTCAAGATAGGACAAGTCTGGTTTCCGTTTGTTGATAAGCTCAAAGCAGGTCTTGTTGTGCCTTTTGACTGTAAGGACTCGGTTCAACGTATAGCATGCAGAGGACACAGCTTCAGTCCAGAATGGAATGGGTAGCTGCGACTCTACCAACATAGTCCTAGCAGTCTCGATCAATGTGCGGTTTTTACGTTCAGCGACGCCATTCTGTTGAGGAGTATAAACTGCACTAAATTCGTGAAGAATACCTTTAGAGGTGCAAAACTCCGCCATGGCATGATTTTTGAATTCAGTACCATTGTCGCTACGTATCCGCCTAACCTTCAAGTTGTAAAGATTCTCAATCTGAATGATCAAGTTTTTGATAATACCGAAGGTTTCACTCTTGTGTGCCATGAACGCCACCCAAGAAAATCTTGAATAATCATCAGTAATCACGAGGCAATATTGATCATTCCTAATGCTTTTGTGCTTGACAGGACCGAACAAATCCATGTGCAAACGTTCAAGAGGAACAGCCACCGTGTTGACTTTCTTTGTAGGGTGTCGCTTCTTCGTTTGTTTTCCTTTCTGGCACGAAACACAGACGTCTTGAAGATGGAAGTTTTTGAGAGGAACACCATTCACTAATTCATTTGACACCAAATGATTCATTTTGCGTAAGTGAATGTGACCCATTCGTCTGTGCCAAGAGATTGTGTCTTTTTCTGTGGCTTTGGAAACGAAACAAGTTGCTTGTGCAGACGTTGTGATAGCTTGGCTCATATCAAGGACATACAGATCATTTATCCTTGGAGCCGACAAGAGAATCCATTCTTTTGGAATTTTGAAGCCGGGTTTCAGCACATAACATCCATTAGCATCAAAGTGTACTGAGAACTGCTTGTCACAAATTTGAGAAACACTAAGAAGATTGTGATCAAGTTGTTGCACAAAGTTGATCTTGTCAAAACTAACAACCCCGTTGGAAATCATTCCTTCACCCGTTATATATCCGCCCTTATCTCCAGCAAAAGCAACATAACCTCCTCTAATAGATTTAACGTCGTAGAGAAGCTTCATGTCGCCTGTCATGTGCCTGGATGCCCCACTATCAACAATCCAATGACTACTGATAGTTCCTCCTGGAACACCCTGCACATGAACTCAAATGATTAGTTGGAGATGGGGACCCAAGCCATTGTGGTCTTGGGTCTTCCATTCTTATCAACAACAATAACTTCCACCTTTTGATGATTCGGAAATTGTGATGGTCCCCCTGATTCAGTAACCGTTTTTGGTTTCCAGGTCTGTTGAGTGTTACCAGTTTGATTGTTTGAAGTTTTTGAAAACTTTGAATTATCTGGTTTAACTGAAACAGATGGTTTGTGAACCACATCGGTTTTAATCGCCTTTTCGATTTTCTTGACCTGTTGGCGTTTCTGTTTCTTTTCCCTTTCTCTTATGAGTCGGGGATCTGGCTTTACAGAAACAGATCGCTTGCGGTCAGTTGGGCCACGGGAATCATCAACTATGCCTTTTTGTTTATGAAGATACGGGCAGTTTCGAACAATATGCCCGATTGTTCCACATTCAAAACATGATCTTCGTTCAACAAACCCCGAAGTATCATGTGGTCGTCTTGCCGATGATGAACTTTGTGATCCCGAGGTACTAGGTTTTGAACAACTTGGTTCATTCCTTTTCATCACAGTTGCTTTTTGGACAAAATCTAAATTAGATTGATTTGCAAACTTTTCAATTTTGTCCGTTCCCTTCGACTTCACAAAGTTCACATTCTTCTTCTTCTTCTGATTCGGCTTCTTTTGAGTTTGAGTCGGTGCCTTACCATTTGTTTTGGTATGGTTTTGCTGTTTTGGCACTGTTGGTAATTTCTTGTTCCCAAACTGTTTTCTAACTTCAGCCTTTGGGATAGGAGGACACTGTGTGACTGTAACATGTGGTCCTGTCTTTCCCAAGAACTTACTTGTAGAATTTTTAAAGACTTTACTGATTAAAGATTGATTAACATTTTTAATAGGAAAATCTTTGTCTGAATAGATTTTATCATCACCAACAAGAGTGTACAGTAAATCCACACTCTCCGACTCTTTCTCAGACGAGGACTCAGTTGCAATAGTCTTAGCGGGTTTTGCTGGAGGATCACACAGGATGTGATTCTCAAGAGGTATGTCCTCATCTTTTATCACCGCATCAGACTTTGCTGAATCAGTATCATCAGATTCATCATCAGAAGAATCAACATCCTCAATCACAATTGGAGGATCCTGATTCTGTTCAGCAGTTACAAATGTATCTGCTGACACATCTGAATCTGACGATACTTCTTTCTTGTATCCGAGTCCTGTAGTAAATTCTGTAGCAAACTCATTAACATCCAGAGGAACAGACGGTTCAAAGTGAGTTCTATATTCCTCATCAGGCAGAGCATCAAAATTGTTTCTCACGGGTGGTGGACATTTCTTGTAACCTATGCATGTGACATCCTTTTTCTCTTTCTGAACATCAATGATGTGATCCAACACATAGCTAGAACTCAAATAACTATCTAACTTAAGGTGGATCGCCTCACTTTCGGTTTTAACACAAGCCATTTCTTTTTGCATCACCTCAAGACGAGTGATATACAAATTAATGTCAGTTTGTTTTCTGGAAACCATTTTAGTCAGCTCTGTTTTATCTTTCTTCAATGTCTCAATCATTGATTTATAATTCTTTTCATGGTTTTCATAAAACATATTGGCTTCAGTGCACTTTGAAATATCAACTGTCAATTTCTGATTATGAATAAATGTCACATCATATTTCTCTTGCAAAGCCTCGTGTTTGCTTTGCAATTCACACCACCTATCATTCACAGAAACATGTTTGTCTTGCAATTCAAACAAACTAGCTTGTAAAGCATCGTGTTTGCCTTGCAACTCAGACATGTTTGCTTCCAACTCAGCACATCTAACATGCAAACTATCACAGTTACTACAGCTAACAGAAGTGGGTTCGTCGACACATACCTGACTTGATGAACTGTCGACATTCGCCATAAAGGCTGAATGGAGAGAAGACGAAGAATAAGCAGCTTGATCCACCAAAATAGATCTTCTTTGAATTCCTGCTGCAGCTTCATCCAAAAGCTCATCAATATTTGCATCGACTGACGCACTTGATGTGTCATCCACATGATCATCGCCTGAAGCGGAGGACTCTTCATCTGAACTTCCACTGTACCCGGAGCTGTCTTCATCTTCAGAAGATTCAACACCATTGGTGGAAGATTCTCCACCACTGGCGTGTTTAAGATCATTAACCACTTCAGCAAAACAAGCTGTTCCATCAGGAGCATCATTTCCCAACTGGATTGACCAATCACAGCCTTCATCTACCTGAACCACAAGTGCCTGGTTGGCATTTGATGGTCCTGCTTGACTCTGGTTATTGACAGGCACCAGTGTTCGTTCGTTGTTCCTTCCTTGGTTCTGATTTGCCCTGTTGCCTTGACCTCGGAAAGGGTTCTGGTTCCCATGCTGAGTTGGCCTTGTACATTCCCTTTTAAAATGACCCCGTTCACCACAGTTGAAGCATTTAACAGCTTGCTTATCAAACCCATACTTGGTGTCTTTCTTGCTTTCCAAGCTGGTTCGACCTGTTCTTTCCATGAAATCCTTTGCTCGCCTAACAGCACTGGCAAAGGCCCACTTGATATCCATCATCTCCATCTCCTCTTTATCTATCTGCTGATAGTCTTCTTGTGTCAGATTAATATTACCAATCTGACCTTCCACTAACCCACAGTATGCGCTCACCACAGTGTTTAGCAGCTCCATGTGTTCCTTTGCTACTTCCACACTGACTTTAGAAAGGCTTGAGGTGTCGAGCCGTACTGTATTTGGCTTTGATTGTTGACCAGCAGATGATGTGCTTCCATAACATGCTTGCTGTTGAGGAGGAAGCGGATTCCCATACATGTCTGTTGTGGGTAAAGGATTTCCGAACATATCAGTTGGTCTGAGAGGTCGTTGCTGTTGTGG
Source organism: Helianthus tuberosus (assembly GCA_030545235.1). Classification (NCBI taxonomy): domain Eukaryota; kingdom Viridiplantae; phylum Streptophyta; class Magnoliopsida; order Asterales; family Asteraceae; genus Helianthus; species Helianthus tuberosus. Next base: position 10,141 of record JARYGA010013523.1, read on the forward strand.
TGCTGGTTGAGGGACTGGTTCCAGCAGATTTCCATACATGTCTGTCTTTGGAGGAACCGGCACTTGGATAGTATTGCCATACATGTCAGTGCTAGTCACAAATGCTGTCTGAACTGGAGCATGCGAAGAGGGTTTTGTAGAGGTGCTAGAGGTTCCAAAATACATTTCAGGATTTTGAGGCACGGGAATTCTTTTTGCCTTCAGAGTTTCTTCCTGATTCTTGTTTTCTAGAATTTGAACAAAGTCGTTGAAGCTCGTTGTATCTAAAGTACCATTGTACTTCATGATTTCCAAGAATGTATTCCACTGCGGTGGCAATGCATCTGCAAACCTTTTCACAATCTCTACAGGAGTTGTAACAACCCCAAAATTCGTCAATTCAGTCAACAAGTGATTAAAACGACTTGTCAAATCACCCAACGACTCATTCTCCATACACGTAAAACCATCAAACTCTTTCTTCAGCAACTCTTTTCTCAACTGACGTGTTGCTTCATTTCCTACGCCCCTTGTTTTCAGCGCGTCCCACAACCTCTTTGTCGTCTTGTAACTGACGAATTGATGATAGATATCTTTACTTAAGGCCTGAGTGAGAATGGCGTATGCCTTCTTTTCTAGATCATAGACTTTCTTCTGATCTTCCGTGAGATCTGCAAACGTAGCAGCAGATGATGCGGCAACCTCTATTGTTTGATCGAAATCAGTAATAAACCGCAACCACAATTCTGTATTTTGGCCAAGAACGTATGTATGAAATCTATCAATCCATCCTGGATATTCATATAAATGCATCAACTTTGGAGGTCTATTCAAACTTCCCGTTTCACTCTCGCTTAAGAGAATGCTTTGAACACTTGGGACTTGATTTGATACAAACGCCCATTGACCGGTAGAAACTGCATTAGCTTGAGAAGATACCGGTGCGGAAGATGACGGAGTACCAAAGTACATATCTGTATTTACCAAAGTATTCCACCTTGGATTCATTTTCGATTAAGAAAAATAATAATACCAGCCGAAGGATACCTGTCGAAAGACACTTGAAAAACACAAACTGTTAAGCACAAACAGACTGATGATCGAAAGATCCACACCTGTTCGAAGGATCAACAGGGTTCGAAGGATCTCTGTTGAGTTTCGAACAATGTTTTTCGAAAGATTCTCCAACGAAGGATCCTTATCTTTCGAAAATGAACAGTAGACCGAAAGATACACACGAAAGATGACTTCGAAAGACTCCCCAGTCGAAGGATCCTAGTCTTTCGAAAATGAACAGTAGACCGAAAGATGAAAATTTCGAAATGATTCCTTGGTTCGAAGGATGATGATCTATCGAACCTCCACTGATCGAAAGATGGTCTTTCGAGTTCGAAGGATATCTTTCGAAATGGTTCTGACACAGTTGACAAATCGGACAGTTTGGTGAAAAGTTGACGGGTTGGTGAGAACTTTCGGCAGAAAGTATGTTCAGACCATATCTTCAGGTCTGAACATGCAGGTTTTTCACCAACCAGGTAATGATGTCCAATATTTTAATCAAAACACAACTCCCAACACACAAACACTTAGGAATTTAAAATTTTAAGATCAAAGTGTAGTTCAACGAAAGCCAACTTGAATATATCAAGAACACAGCCCAGATATGTGAGTTTTCCAGAAAACCCACACACTTCCGAAGCTCGGTTATGCTCGAAACTTCACTAAAAACCAACCTTTATCATGTGATAATGAAAAATAACAAGGTTTTTATAAGAACTTCCAGCAAAACAACAAGATTACACCCGATTTTAACAAGTTTTTCAGAAAATATTAGCTTTTCAAAACCCGAAAATCAGCAAGAACACCTCGGTTTTAACAAGGATAAGAGCCAAGGCTCTGATACCACTTGTAGGTCCGGCTAGGGGAAGATCTAGTCGCCTAATCCTTGTATACGAACCACTCCGGTTGTGCGGAATCCAACCGAAATAGCAAACCGAGATAGAACACACAATAACACGACACGCAAAGTTCAACGATTAACACCACTTGTATTAAACGTATGAAAGGTCCAGTTACAGCTCAATGTTTACAGATCAGTTCTATAAACTCTCTCTAACAGTATGTGTGTGTGTTTTCTGTTCTAAGTGTTCTCTATGTCTAACTATCGAAATGAACACAACACACGGGTATTTATACCCGAACACAGAAGGTCTGGTCGAAGGATCAGATTTACTGGTCGAACGATCATCTGTCGACCAGGAAGAGCTCGAATGATCCAGATGTACCTCGAAAGATGTGATCTTTCGTGGTCCATCTATCGAAGGTTCATGTTTCGAGCTAATCATCATCGAAGGATATAAGTGATCCTTCGATGACTATCCTTCGACTCAGCCATCTTACAAACATAATGTTGACTGTTTGGCCAAGTCAAACCAGGAGGATGGTTGACTTGGTCAAACTTACATGACTACAAAGACATCGTTTTACATCGTGACCGAATACAGACAAAGTGCAGACATAAGTGCACCAACATAAACTATTATACTTGTGTCTTTTAATTTCTGAATCAAATGCGAAGAAACAAGTGTGTATTTATTTGAACACATTGATATTGATACTTGAAATGTGAAAAATGATTTTTGCTTAATTTCGAATGGTTTTTGTTGGTTGTTTGAGAACTGTTTAAAAATAACTGATCGGATCAGTTTCGGATTGCTGTGTTCCTCATATTGATTTATGGTTTGATTCGATGATTTGAATGTGTTATTTGGCTATTTTTGGTTTCATTCGATGATTTGCATGTGTTCATCATTTTGATTTTTGGTTTTTGTTTTGGTTTGATTCGATGATAATCAGTAATTTGGGTATTTTTTTTGTTTGATTTCATGATTTGAATGTGTACCTCATTTGATATTTGGTTTTGGTTTGATTCGATGATAATAAGTTATTTGTGTATTTTGGGTTTGATTCGATAATTTGAATGTGTTATTTGGGTATTTTTGGTTTTGATTCAATGATTTGAATGTGTTCCTCATTTTGTTTTCTGGTTTTGGTTTGATTCGTTGATAACGGTTATTTGGTTTTCGTTTGATTCGATGTACAGAATGGCTGCGGATGTAAAGATAAGCAAAACACCAACTACGAAGGCGATAACACTTGACATCCTCCTAGAAGATGGTGCGGTGCACATAAGGAAGTGATTGATATGAATGAATATAACCCTAGTGTAGCTCTTCGATTTTCCTTGAAATTTCAGAGCTCGCTAATTACATATCTACCACTTGGGTTATATTCATTCATATCTGCTACATTCCGAAGTGCACCCGTCAGTAAAGATCCAAATTTTCGTTTGTCTCTGTATTGTATGTTACGGTCTTTTGTTATCGAGTTTGTAACGTTTTGCCTCTGTATTGTATGTATTAGAAGTTTACATTTAATATACAATATAGGCTTTAATAATTTGGTAGAGTTAATTACACAAATGGGTCCTGTGGTTTATAGTTAATTTCGTCTTTGGGTACTAACTTTTTTTTTAACATGTTTAGGTCTCATGGTTTCAGTTTTGTAACACATTTGGGTACTAACACCAAAATTAGTTAATTAATGACCAAAATGCCCTTGCATTTTTTTAAGTTTATCAATGTAACACATTTGGGTACTAACACCTAATTTTATTTAAGTTTAAATCAATTTTATAAAATCTATTTATTTTTTTTATTTTCATCTTTTTATTATATTTCTTTTTTAACATAAAGTCTATTTATTTTTTTATTTTCATATTTTTATTAAATTTCTTATTTAACATAAAATCTACTAGTTACACCAGTAAAATCTACTAGCTATATAGTTTTATGTAAATTAAATATCTTACTCGTTTTAAATAATCGAAACCTTACTCATTTTCAATTTTGGATAGATAATAATAAATATAGAAACTGTATAAGTTCTAAAATAGTAAAATGTAAATGAACAAAAAAGCAAGTTAAAAAAAGGTTTAATTATATGAAAGATATTAATTATTATCAATTATATCTATCCAAAATTTATTATTATCAAAAATATTTATTATCAATTATTTTGGATAGTAATAAATAATAAATATCTTTGATAATAATAAATTTTGGATAGATATGATTGATAATAATAAATATCTTTCATGAAAAAAAAATTAAGCCTTTATGTAATTAAGCCTTTACAATTAAGCCTTTACAAAATTAAGCCTTTATGTAACAACACGTTACAAAAAAAACGAGTTAAAAAAAGGTTTAATTATTTTCATGAAAGATATTTATTATTATCAATTATATCTATCCAAAATTTATTATTATCAAAGATATTTATTATCAATTATTTTGGATAGTAATAAATAATAAATATCTTTGATAATAATAAATTTTGGATAGATATAATTGATAATAATAAATATCTTTCATATAATTAAACCTTTTCTTAACTCGCTTTTTTGTTCATTTACATTTTACTATTTTAGAACTTATACAGTTTTTATATTTATTATTATCTATCCAAAATTGAAAACGAGTAAGGTTTTGATTATTTAAAACGAGTAAGATATTTAATTTACATAAAACTATATAGCTAGTAGATTTTACTGGTGTAACTAGTAGATTTTATGTTAAATAAGAAATTTAATAAAAATATGAAAATAAAAAAATAAATAGACTTTATGTTAATAAAGAAATATAATAAAAAGATGAAAAAAAAATAAATAGATTTTATAAAATTGATTTAAACTTAAATAAAATTAGGTGTTAGTACCCAAATGTGTTACATTGATAAACTTAAAAAAATGCAAGGGCATTTTGGTCATTAATTAACTAATTTTGGTGTTAGTACCCAAAGGTGTTACAAAACTGAAACCATGAGACCTAAACATGTTAAAAAAAAAGTTAGTACCCAAAGGCGAAATTAACTATAAACCACAGGACCCATTTGTGTAATTAACTCTAATTTGGTATATATAGTATACATTTAATTATTAGATTGCATTTATTTAAAAAGAGTTAAGTATTAGATTGCATTTATTTAAAAATAGTTAATTATTATATTGCATTTATTTAAAAAAGAGTTAATACTTTATTAAAAGAGTTAATTTTAATTATTAAATCAATGATTTCTTAACAAAAAAGCAAGAAATGAATTTAGTCGCTCTGGTTGATATTTCACTCATACCATAGGGACGCAAAGTGTTATTAATATATGCCAAAAGACGGTCTTACCCCTGGCATTAACAGTCAAACGGACGGCACACTGACATAGGGACTCAAAGTGTATATATTCAATACATTTTATGTAAAGAACGATGATGAAGCGATATTATCTTTAATTAACCCGTGTAATACACGGGTCCTTAGGCTAGTATAGTAATAATTATATCAATAGTAATATTAATACTGACCAAGTGATCAATCCCGGTGTTAAGCTAAAGTTCTGTAAGATACAAAGAACACGTGGTTAATAGGAAACCATAGGAATAGTTTATGATTAGAAACGTTTTAAAAAGTAAAAAAGTAAATGAAAAAATTGTTATCATGGTAATTATTTCTCTCTCTCTTATTTTTCTATCATTAGACATATGGTCTTTTCCTTGTAATTCTTGTAACATAAGTTTGACTTTTAACATGTCATCAGCTTCTAAAACCATAAATAATGAAATTATAGGGGCATGAAGTGGCTTAATAATGTCTCTAACACTATCCATGTGGGTTTTATAGTCACATGAAGAGTAAGAGACATTTCTAAGGTAATACGTAGTGGGGCACTTTCCCCCTTCATGGCGCCGCCAAAACGCCGGCAACACCAAAACCTTGGGCGCTATCAAGGAGAAATGGGGGAGTGGCGCGAGATTTTTCGCGGCGTGATGGAGATGCTTTTAAAAAATTGGACCAATCACAAAAAAGCATGGGTTTTTATAATTAATTAATAAAAACGAAAATTAATAATTAGGTAATGATGGGTAGGGGCTTTATGACTACGGGCTTAAATGCATAACGCCCCATAACGCCCACCCGCACACGTGGAGCGCCACGTGTCGCATAACGCCCACAAAGGGGGGTTATGACTACACATGGCCTAATATAATGTCAAATGAGAAAAACAAAATTGGAAAGTAATAATGAAATTGGCGCATTAAGGGGCATTAACCATTACACAATTTTTTAAGAGGCATTACGATGCTAATGTGGCAAAAAATGCCCCTCAAGTGGCATTAACCATTACAGATGACCTTAAGGGAAAAAGATAATCATAATTACTTACCATAGCTATGAACTTAACATCTCTCTTCACCGTTACAATCTTAAAGTAAACAAGATTTAGCAAACCCAAAGCAAATAACGAAAAAGGATGATTTAGCAAATAGCAAAACCTATAGTCTTGAATAAAACATATGATATAAATTAATCACATTAGTTTGATGGTTACAATGCTACATAGAATAAGATTAAAAAGATCAATCAACTTAAGTTAAGGTAATTTCGAGAAGTGAAAATGAACATTAAAGCACACATATCACAAAATGAAATCAAAGGGATCACCTTAGTAAAACACTTTTAAGTGTGTAATTGTGGCCAGAGCAGGGTATCACACTTGGTAGAGGCACATGCCTCTTAAAGGGGAGATCTCAGGTCCAAACCTGGGCAAATAAGAATAATTTAGAATTATTGATGTAAAGGGGTAACATTTGTCGTTCAAAAAAATGTGTAATTGTGATTTGTATTGAAATGTTGTGTAAAATAAGGTTACGATGGATGAGTATATATAAAACTCATAACTACATAATACTATAATAGTACCTCTAATATTTATATAGTGATCCTCTAATTATCCATAATTATTCTCTAGTCTAATGTTCCCCCGCAAGCTAAGGTCGGGGATGAATTGTAGCTTGGATCATAAAAATATGGATTTATGAGTAGTTAGAGGCTTTATAAAGATATCCACAATCTGATCTTCTGTAGATATGAATTGGACCTTTGTTAGTACATTATGTCTGTAGCTTCCGTCTGCATCGAGTCTTATGTATTTTGTCCTGTTTGTGTGTTTTTGTATATGTATGTATTTGTGTGTCTAGACAAAACAGGGAACGACGCATAAACTGTCAAGTGAAATCCGTCGGACGACATGTGTCATCCGAACGGATGGCCATCCGATCGGATGACCATCCGATCGGGTGACCATCCGAACGAGTGACACTCCTTCCTTCCCTGATTGCCTATAAATACTATGTTAGTGGCATTTGTCTAGAACTTTTGAAACTTTTGGAGACTTTTGGCTGGATTGCTGTAGAGAAGCTCTGTCTGACTTTCATCTGGAACTTCTATATTTTCACTTTCTATCAATGAAATCAGACATGTTAAGCATTGAGATTGTCGTTGTTGATTCTCAGACGGTGACGAGGGATTCCGCACCTCGTCACTGATCGATTCCGCCACGTTCTACTACTAGAACAGATCCTGAGTATAGACGGCCTAACAAGTGGTATCAGAGCCACAGGAGGTTGGATCGGAGACAACAACAGCAAATTCACTGAGATTTCAGTCATTTTCTGCAGATTTCTGTCAAATCTCCCGGAGATTCTGACTATTTCTTCATCTTCTCCTACATTTCTTGCAGTTTTCATATTTTCACACCTTAAAACCGGAAAAACTCAAAATTAAGCTAGAATTTACGGACGAAATTGAGTAATTTTGATATCAATCGGATCGGAATTAACAATAGAACAATCCTACAAAGTTTCATTCAAAAATTCAGACTAAAACATCATCAAATCAAGCAAAAACTATGTTGAGTTCTTCGTGCATGCTAACGTCATTCATCTGATCGGATTGGACTAGATTCTGTTCACACTTCATTGCTGACATCATAAACTCGTTCGATCGGATCACCATCCGATCGGATTGGTTTTGAGTTTTAAAGTCTTTAAAGCATAAGTCTCTTCGATCGAACGACCATCCGATCGGATAGCCATTCGACACTTGTGCCATCCGACACTTGTCGCTTGGTTCATTACTTGTCTGTGTCATCCGATCGAATCGCCATTCGATCGGAAGGCCATTCGATCCAAGTGCAAAAGTTCAAATTTTTTGAAAGTTGTAAAATTTTCTAAGTGTTTGAAATTTTCAGGTGTTTCAAGATGGGATACGAGTTTTTGAACCCATTCAGCGACATCTTCGCATACAACAATGGAGAGACATCGATAAACACCAATTCCAACACAAACCCGAAAAAGGCGATCACAGATTCTTTTAGCGTCGACAATGCGTATGGAACATATAACAAGCCACCAAAGTTGATGGCGATTGAAGATTACAACCGATGGTCCAATAGGTTTGATGGTTGGTTGAAAGCTTTTGCTTACCCGAGCTGGAGGTGCATGAAGAATGGTTACGATATTGCAAGACGAGATTATGAAAACTTGGCTGACAATGAACATGAGATGTTTATTGCTGAACAAAAGTGTATAGCTCTACTCCATCAGTCAGTCAGAGACGATATTATTTCCCTGATTGATTATTCTAATTCAAAAGACTTATGGGCTAAACTAGAAAAGAAGTGTATTGGGGGAGAAGGGATTGTGAAAAACAAGAAACAATTGTTGAAAAAGGAGTTTGACTTATTCGAATGTATGAAAAAAATGAAAATGTATTAAAAATGAAAAACAAGAAACAATCGTCAGACATGGGATCACAATTACCGAAGAAGAGATGGTTGAAAAGTTGTTTGAATCTCTACCAGAAGAGAAAGATTGGCAATACTATGGTCTGGTTCTGAAAAACACCAAAGCAATGTCAGAAATGACAGTTCACTGGTTGATCGAGAGAATCGAGAGTCATGAGTTGGAAATCAAGAAAATGAACAAAGTAAACAACACCCCATATCAACAGAATGTTGATCTTTACTATAGGGGGAGTATGATTCCAAAAACCACATCACCAAGAACCGCATTTACTGCTGAGAGTTCAAGCAAGGTGAATCAAGAAACGAAAAGCAGCATTTCATCACCAAGCAGTGGTTATCATGGAAGTGGTTCTTCTTCGTCTGTTCAAAGCAATCAGCAACAACAAAATGTTCTCAAGAATGTCTTTCAATACAACATCGCTGTTAACCTGAACAACGCTCAAAACTTCAACGAGGAGACAGCAAAACAACAAATGGTATTCCTTGCTTCTATCTTAGAGTCGTATGAAAGTCTAGAAGCCGGAAAGATCGGAAATACAAATCTTACAAAAGAAGACTACGACCAGATAGATCCTGAGGAGATGGAATTGATCGATATACATTGGTGCATGGCAAGTGTAATCCGCAGAGCACAACGGTTCATGGAGATCACAGGAAGAAATTCCAACGGAGGGCCTTCGACAAAACTTGATTTTGATAAATCCAAAGTAACCTGTTTCAAGTGTAAGCAAAAGGGGCACTTCAAGCGTGAATGCAGAAATTCATTAGCAGATGAAATAGCTAACCATTTTCATGATGATTACTAAAAGAAAGCTGTTTATCATCGAAACCGTGAAGAGCCGCCCAGAATGAAGCAAATCAAGAAGACTCCAAAGGAGAAGTCGAGAGCTTTAGCTGTGATTCAGGATGATGAAGGTTTCTATTGGAGTGAATTCCTGCCGAAAGATGATGCAGATGGGTTCGCATTTATGGCACAAATTGAACGACAATCACCACCAACTGAAGAGTCAACATACATCCGTCGAAAGATGCTGGTATTACATACGAAGGAAAAGATCTATGCAGCTTGGAAAGAAGCCAGAAGAGCAAATAGATGGGATCCAGATCGGGAATGTTATTTAGATCCAAATGGCAACATCATTGTGGAACCGTCATCAGTCGAAGTCGAAACTCATATAAAATCGATAGCATAAACTGAAAGACTGAGAGATATCGAAGAAGCAAAGAAAGCCGAAGAAGAAAGGCTAAAGTCAAAGAAGGTAGACGATGGAATCATTGATACTACAAAGGAAATGACGGCAGATATAACAACCCTCAACCGACACCCTCGAATTATTTTCGACACCCTAATATATTTTAAAATATCCCAATATGTCCAAAAATACACCCCATACGCAAAAACGGACCCCGAATACCCTAAATATTATTAAAAATAATTAAAAATTTAGTTTTTAGGTTTGTCGCGGGCGCGTAGACCTCCTAAGAGTCTTACGCGGGCCGCTAGAGATCAAAGATGTGGCGCAGCCCGGTGATGACACGTGTCATCATCATGGCGAGTCTAGTTGCTGATCCGGATCACCTACGCGTTGACCAGGGATTGACGCGGGCCGCGTAGCCCTGTGTTAACATTTACGCGGGCCGCGTAAAAGTCAGAATATATAAGAAGGCCTCGGGATTTCATTTTCCGTCGCTCAAATCTTTTCATTCTCAACGAATTCTCTAATAATAGGCATAATACTCGGGTGTAATAGCCCCTAAATAGCGAAGTTCTGCTCCGTTGTAAGTATTATAACCCCTGGATACGTATTAGATACGCTGCCCGATTGATCTAGGGTTCCGTAACGGCTGTCAGGGTTCTGCCCGACGTAGTCGTTGGAATGCCGTATCGGGGAGGGTATTACTAATGTTAAAATGGGTTATTATACTAACGCGTGTGCATTTGTGTTAATTATAGATTGTCACCAGGAAACCCTAAAGGATAATCTAAGACAGCAATGTGAGTTGATCCGCTTTTTGTAAACTGTTTTTACAAAACCTCATATAATTAAATGCATATTAAGCAGTTATTGAGTATTTGTAAGAATACAATTATCATGAGTATGCTTTTTGTATACAAAATTTGTTACCACCTGGTCAGGGAGTAACATTTCCACAAGTCGGGTTTGACAGTACCATGGATGTTAATTGATATAACTTGGAAACAAATGTAATTGCGAGATCGCACTCAATACTGTACAATAGTTTTTATTTAAACTTGATTAAACTGGGATTCACTCACCAGTATTTCCCACTGACAAATGTTTTTAAAACGCGTTTCAGGTAACAAATTGTGAAAGCCAAATAGAAGCCAGCTGGACAGCACTGAAGGCTTGGAAAAGTGGCATTAAAGTTACCTAAGATAAATTAGATGTTTTTATCAAATAAAAATAGGATTTATTCCTATGAAAATGTGTGTACTTAAAACTTGGGTTTTATCCCATGTGTTTAATATTATGAAAATGTGGTATTGTACTCTGATCCAATATTTCCTAACTACGGTCCTGATGAAAATTCCGCTGCCAAAATTAGACAATACGCGATACCACCAAAACTGGCTCGCGGCCGCCCGTTCCCGGGGATTAGGGATCGGGGGTTGCGACAGAAGGTGGTATTAGAGCTATGCCACTGATTCAGCCACAGAAGCGTTCTGCTGACATCAAAATTCAATCTGTTAGGAAATAAATTACGGAACTACGTGCATAATTGTATTTCTTGTTATGTGTTATTTGACTATTTGTTAGTTTACAGTATGAGCGACCAAGGACCATCTGACGCGTACCGTCAATTGTCTGGTTGGCCTAAAAGCGAAGGTACCTCCTCTTCTCAGCCTGCCCTCTCAGGGTACTCTGCTAATACGGAAGAAGGAATATTCATGTTTAAGGCCAAATCCGAGGAGCCATTCCCTCAGAAAAAGAGAGGATGGTTCAGTCGAGGGGCACACGAGCGTAGGAAGCGTATGAAAAAGTTACAAGACCAGAGAGCACTAGCAGCAGTTAAAAGAGAAACCGATGCCTATGCCCAGGATATGATAAATAGGGGTATAGCCAATATCCACATCCTAGCAACCACTGCAGCTGACCCTAACCTGGAACAAATAATAGCACCCCAACCACAACTACCAATCCCTGACCAACCCATGGAGATAGAAAACCCTGAAAATCAAGTAGAAATGCATGACTTCAATCCGGAAGAAATACCTAGGGTACCAGCACCAAACCCCCTAGACCCAAATTACGACCCCTGGTGGGACGACAATAGGGACTATGTGCAACGATACCCGATACAGGAAGACATGCCCATGCCAAACATAGGAGCCTACCCAGGTTTGGATCCTTTAGATCCCTATTACCACGATGAATACATTAGGGAGATTTTAGAAAATCCTTACCGATTCCAGGAACCTACACCCCCATATCAGGAACCCGCACCCCAGATTCCAAACCCAGTCCTAGAACCTGCACCCCCAATGAGTGCAGAAAACGTACAAGAACTTAGGACATTTGGTGAGGAAATTTTAGAAAGTAGTGAACGAATGAGACAAGTGGGAGAGCGACTCGTCTGGAAGTATGACGAGCGCAATATAGATTTTTGGATGAATCCATATCCGTGAATATGATAGTGGAGACGGTAGTAGTAATAATAATATAATAATAATATAATATGTGTGTGTCTGTATGAAAAAAAAAAGTGTGTACGGATGCCTATTACTAGTAGTGTAACTTTAAATTTCAGTCGGTATTGTAATTTTAATTTCAGTACTGGTGTGTAATAGATGCATAGTATATGAAAATAGAGGAAGTCGCAATGATCGACGCTTTTGACCAAAATGCGTGTCATGATTGACTATATTAAATATTATTTTGAGATATTAATACGGGGTAACTGTTTAAAATTCAGATGGCCGACAAACGAAATCAAGAAAATCTGAATAACGATAACCAGAGTAATATTAACGTGGTTAATGAGAATCCGAGCATCAATAACAATGGAAACCAAGTGGATAATAGTGCTATCCAACACATAGTGGCACAAGGAATTATAGATGTAATGCCATTTATTCTTCAAACTGTTAAGGATGCTGATAATAAAAGTAAACATAGCAGTAATCGACCAATTGAACCAGAACACAGCGTGAACAATGGACCCGTACTTCAAGTACCCATTCCCAAAAGAAGAAGAACCATGCCTTATGGTTGTTCTTATAAAGAATTCTGGTCCTGCAAACCAATAGAATTCTCGGGCAATGAAGGACCCATTGCAGCTCTACGCTGGATAGAAAAGACTGATGTTGTTTTAAAAATAAGCAAGTGTGCTGAAGAAGACAAAATAATGTTTGCTTATAATTTATTTAAGAACTCAGCCTTAGAATGGTGGAACACTATCCTCCAGTCTAGAGGAAGTGATATGGTTTATAATATGGAATGGGAGGAATTTAAAAATATGGTAGAAAGGAAATTCTGCCCTCCCAATGAAAAGGAACAGATAGCTAATAAGTTTCTGAACCTTAGGATAACCGGGGTAGATAGTAAGGGTTATACTACCACATTCTTTGAATATGCTAGAATAGTACCAACCCTTGCATCACCTGAACCGGTATTAATCTCCCGTTACATCTGGGGATTAACCGGAGAGATTAGACATGTAGTCAAGGCAGCTAGACCCCAAACTATAGAAGAAGCTGTAGAATTAGCAAACACCTTGACAGATGAATTAATCCGTACTAGAGAAGAAGACCAGAGGAGAAACCTAACTCAAAGACTTACCCTGGAATTCCGTTCTGGGAATTACAATCGTAGGAATATGGGTTCTACCTCTGCACCATTCTGCAAGGTCTGCAAGAAAAAGCATTCGGGAAAATGCTCCACTCTTTGCAATTTCTGCAAGATGCCAGGACATAAGGAAGAAGATGGCAGGAGAAAATCCAGTAATGGACTATGCTTCAACTGTGGAGAAAAAGGTCACATCAAGCCGAACTGTCCAAAACTAGCTCCAGCCGCGAACAACAAGAACACTAAAAATGCTAGAGCATTTGTTCTGACTGCAGATGAAGCCAAAATGATTCCAGATGTGATAGCTGGTACGTTTTTAGTTAATGATGTTTTTGCTAAAGTATTATTTGACTCTGGTGCAAACCAAAGTTTTATTAATACTTCATTTTGCAAACTTCTCAATCAACCATTAACTAAACTTTCACAAGAATGTCTAGTCGAGACAGCAAATGGAGAAACAGTTAGGATTTCTGAAATCTTGCAGGAAGCAATAATAGAATTTTTAAATCAAAAGTTTAGGGCAAACCTTTACCCAATGAATCTGGCAGGATTTGATGTCGTTTTAGGAATGGATTGGTTAATAGCCATTAAAGCCAGTATTTTATGTGATCAAAAGTCAATTCAAGTAAATTCACCAAAGGGTGAAAAGATCACAATTAAAGGTGATAAACCATCTAGATCCACGAAATTCATCTCTGTGATGAAAACTGCAAGTTATATAAGAAAAGGATCTATAGTATATTTGATCTCCATTATTGTTAGTGCAATACATCTATTGACTTCGTCTTGTATCATGTAATAGGATAGGATAGGATTATCAGTGCTCTAGGTTCGAGAAACAGAACATCAGGTTTAAGATGCTGATTCCGCTCTAAAGTGTAAAGGAGTCATTAGGAGCGAAATCAGAACATTCTGATTCCGCCCGAAAGTGTCCAATGTCATTTGGAGCGGAATTAGACTAGTATATATAGGCTACTTGTTAGTTCATTTGGAACGCGACTTCCAGATCTGTAACGAAGTGCTGTCAAAGTTTGTCCAGGTTGTAATCAGTGTTATTATCAATATAAGTGACAAATTAAGAGTATTAAGTTGTGTTCAAGTCCAGTTCACTGATTCCGCCTTTGAACCGGATGTAAAGCTCTTCTGAACGACTCAGTCGGGTCCTACAACGGTCCTACAAGTGGTATCAGAGCTAGTTGGAGGAGTTTTGCAGTTTACAGCTGAATTTCATTGAAATTTCTCTTTTCTACACCTACTTTCTTCAATCGAACAAGATTTCACGGTCCGAATTGGTTCAAATTTTCACAGATTGTTTAATATTGGACATAGACAAACCCTTGAAAGTTTCATGTTAAAATACGGACTAAAATTGGACCCCCCCGAACTGATTCCGCTCGAAATGTTTAGTTTTTGATTCCGCTCCAAAAAGTGTCTCAGTTTCAACATTTTTCTGATTCCGCTCCAGATCAGCTCCAAAAGGCTGATTCCGCTCCAGAATATTGGCTAATTCCGCTCCAAGTTGTCCTGTTTGAAAGTTGGATTGTGATTCCGCTCCAACAGCTTGAAATTCTAATTCCGCTCCTGATTACATTCTGATTTCGCTCCAAGATACAAACTTGGTGATTCCGCTCAAAGTTACTTAATTGCTGATTTCGCTCCAAGATTTGATCAGATTTCGCTCGAAATATTATTCAAGTGATTTCGCCTGAAAAGTCTTCTATTTTCTTCTCCAAAGACAAAATCCTTATTTCGCTTGAAAAGTGAAATTTCGTGTCAAGATTATTTCACGACAATCGGGTGTCAGTCTGTTTTCAAAATATTTGATATTGGTTGTACTAATAGTGTTTGTTTGATTATCTGTCAAGGTTTACATCATGGCTGAAGAATTCTACAACACATTTTTCAATGCATTCACATCTGAATCGTCCGAGATTGCAAATGTTACACCAAAAACCATCACAAAAGCTATCAATGAGAACATCAAGCATGATAACTTCTATGGAACACACTCAAAGCCACCAACTCTGGAGAGCATTGAAGATTATACATGGTGGAAAGAACGTTTTCTCAATTGGGCGAAAGCGTATGCTCACGAAAGCTGGTTTTGCTTAGAGTTTGGATATGAACGGCTAAAAGATGATAACGGCGAAGAACTTCCATTCAAGAAGTTATCACGAGAAGATAAATCTGAGTTTGCTGCCGAACAAAGAATGATTGCTTTGATCCAGTCTGCAATCAGAAATGATATTTTTGCGTTGCTGAATCATGATGGGTCATCTAAATCAGTTTGGGAAGCTTTACGTGTTAAAGCTGAGGGGGGTAAACAGATAAAAAAGAACAAAATTGCTTTACTTAAAAAAGAATTTGATCTGTTTGATAGTCTAAAAGGAGAGACAGTGAGACAAATGATTGAGAGATTTTGTCATCTTAAAATTGAGATTGAGAGATTTGAGATAGTGAAAACAAGAGAGGAACTTATAGATAAAGTGATTGAAGCGTTACCACGAGCTGATCAGTGGCAAACGTTTGTGTTTATTTTGAAAAATGATGTTTTATATGATACAATTTCTCTTGATGCTTTGTTTGAAAAGATAGAGAGTCATGATCTGGAACTACAAAAGCAAAGCAAGATGATTGGTTCTTCATATCAACAGAATGTTGGTCTATACTACAAAGGCAGTGTACCTTCGGAGAAAGGTGTTGGTTCACCAAAGACAGCATTCAGTGGTGAGAAGATAAAAGAACCTCAAACAACTTCAACAAGTCATCATTCTGGATATCATTCATCTTCGAAATCAAATCCTGATGAAGCTGAAGAGATTCTATGCAACATCTCTCTCAAACTGAAGAATTCTCCGTCGATGAGCATTAATGTAGCTAAGCAGCAAATGAGTTTCCTTGTATCTGTTCTGGAATCGTATGAAGGTCTTGTAGCTGGTAAAATTGGAAACTCAGAGTTAACCAAAGAAGACTACGATCAGATTGATCCGGAAGAGATGGAGCTCATTGACATTCGTTGGTGTTTAGCAAGTTGCATTCGAAGAGCGCAGAGGTATATGGAGATTACTGGGAAACAATCTCTTGGAGGTACATCAACGAAGCTTGGATTCGACAAATCCAAAGTAACCTGCTTCAAATGTAAGCAGAAAGGTCATTTCAAGAGAGAATGCACTAATTCTGCAGTTGGTGGAAATGAACATCCATTCAATGATGATTACTACCGAAAGGCAATCTACCATCAAAGCAGAGAAGAGCCTAAGATGATTGAAGATAAACCTAAATCGAGAGCTTGTTTTGTAATTCAAGATGATGAAGGTTTTGATTGGTCCGAGATATGTCCAGAAGAAGATCGTTTGGAGAATGTTCGAAAAACAGCTCATGGGAAAACTATAACAGAGGAAAGAAAGTTTGTTTTTGTTGCTGAAATCCGTGAAGAGAACAATGAAGATAAAAATAAAGCTAAAATGAAGGAGAAAACCAGAGAAGAGATTCTGGAAGAAAAGACCTACAGAGAAAGAAACATTGTTTTGAACAGAATGGATGAAAGCAAGAAGAGTATGAGAGTGCAGTGAGCAACAGAAGATGGGATAAAAAGAGAGAGTGTTACTTCAACAGAGAAGGAGAACCAATTGTTCCAAAGAAAGATATAATCTTTGATGATGTTCTTCTCATGATTCCTTTGAGAGCTGAATACTATAGAAATGTATTGAAAGATGACACATATGCTAAAAGGTATGAAAAGGAAATCAGATATGCTATGACATCTTGTCTGAGAAAAAGGGATGAAGAGAGAATGAAGAAGAGTGTTGAAGAGATGGTGAACAATCTGAAGAAAGTTGCTGAAGAGTTTAGAGCAGAAGCTGTTGAAGTTGAGGTTGTGAAGGAAATCAAAAGTGAAGAAGTTGTTGTGAATGAAGAAGTTGAGAAAGCTGTTATTGAAGAACAGCAGATTGAAGAAGAGGTGAAGAAAACAGAAGAAGAAGTAAAGAATGAGAATTTGGGAGCTGGTAATGTTGGTGATGAAGTCGGTGTTGAAGAAAAGCAAGATGATGCTAATCAAAAGCAAACTGAGGTAACTGCATCAAACATCGAAGTGCCAATCACTGAGGTACATTCTGATTCTAAAATCTTAAAAACGATTGATCAGTGCAAGAAACGCATGGAACCGTGCAGAGCGTTTACTGAAAAAGATGAGCAATTCAGAACAAGAGATCTTGAATTTACTAAAATTGAAAATATTTTTAAAGAAAAATGCAAAGAAATGCTAGAAAAAGAAAGAGTTTTGAAAGAAAATGATGAAAAACTTTCAGAAAAATGTAAAAGGTTAGAAACAGAAAATGAAGTTTTGAAAGAAAATGTTTCTAAAATGACAGAAGAATGTTCACAAAAAGAAATTGATTGTCAAGAAATGAAGAAAGAATATGACTCAATGAAATTAACATATCACATTACGAAAGAGTCATATGAAAAAGTGAAAGATGAAATGAAATTTGCTCAATCAAGAATGAATTATCTTTCTGAAACAACTAAAGAGCTTAAACGAATGTATTCTATAAAACAAGATGTTGTTAATTCCTATATTGAGGATGTTGCTAAGCTAAAGCGACAGATTGCTGATTTAGAACAGGATAACAACAAGTTGAAAAGATATCACGTGTCATCATATGTGCTTGAACGTATTTTCAATATAAAACCGGGAGATGGTGAGTCTGAGCAAAACAAGAAAGGCGTTGGCTCAGAGTTTCATCAAGTTCCACCACCGGGAAAATTTGCATTTTATGATGAGGAAAAGGTCGAAAAAGCTTTCAACATGGTAGATCAATTGCCAGACAACATTGACATAACCTATTCCAAATCTGATGATTCTCATGATTCAGAGGTGGTAGGTAAAGTTGTTGAAAGTGTGTTGAAAGAAGAGTCGGTTGATACAGGTAAATTTGAATCACAGGATGAAGATGAAGGAAATCTTCATGATAGTTATCTGAAAAACACAAAATCCGAGAAAAGTTTGAATGATGATTCAAAAGGATTGGTTTATACCATGATTGGATCGGACAAATTGTTCTTAGATGTTGTATTCCCGATTCAGAATGTGATTTCAGAAATGGTTGATAAAGTTTTCAAAATTGTTGAGATTGAAAAGTCTGAGATTTCAAAGTTTGCTGGTAAGAGTCATAGAGGTTCGTATAACAAACCTAGTTTCAAGAAGAAAAATATGAAGGCTGGGTTGGGTTATAAGAAGAAACAAAGTTGGAAAAGAAATGAAACTCCGAATTTAAAGACAAAAATGAGTTTTGTTCAAGGAAAAAGTTTTGAAGAAGAGGAAAAACTCAAATTTAGACAACAGTCTATTGAAGAGTTTTTAGCTCAAAAGAAAAAGCAACAACCACAGGTCAAAGATGTTTCCATGAGAACATGTTTTAAATGTGATCAAAAAGGACATCTTGCTCGCAAGTGTCCAAATCTGAAACCTGTGGATGTTGACTAAAATAAGATTGATGCTGAGAAACAAAAATCTGAGAATATAAGGCAAAGGTCAACCAGATTTGATTCAAAACAAACTTGGAGGTACAACACAAACAAGTTTGTTTCGAACCAAACTTGGAAATCAAAACCGAATAGGTTCGATTCAAAACAGACATGGAATTCGCACACACCCAGTTTCATAACAACACAAAGTTGGAAAACAACTGTCGATGCTACAAAACCTCAAGAGTTTTGGAAACCAAAAGTTGTTCAAAGTCAAAATGTTCAAAAAGATTCACATTTTTATAAAAGAGGTACTCCAAAAGGTCAAACTTGGAGTGTTAAGAAACAAGTGACTTCGGTAAAAGATGAGAAAGTTGAAGTCAAAGTTGAAAAAGTCTTTGTTCAGAATGACAAAGATTTTCTGAAGTTAAATGATACATATTGTGTTGAAATGCCTAAGGTTCAACAGACCTTGGCTAAATTGTTCAAGTAATTGAATTTGTTGAATGTGCAGGTGCTCAAGAAAAATGAAAACTGGAGCAGCCTGGCACATGGAAAGGAGGAAGAGGCTGCTGAATCCTATGTTGGTTGAAACAGGGAGTTTATTTGTTTTTCTGTACATAAATAAACAATATTTTCAAAAACCCTAAAAATTTGAAAAAAAAAAAACCAAAAATATGTTTGAGTTTGTTAAAAACTTGAAAAACCAAAAATATGTTTGTTTTTAATTTTTGTCAAAAATAGAAAATTACAAAAATATGTGTTGATTGAATACGCTGAAACCCTCACGGCTGAACAAACATGATTAATTTCACAAGATTGAAAAACGGTTTTCAAACTGTTAATATCAATGTGTTGTAAATCATGGGGGTACATTATTTTTCTGCAAATCAGTGCATGAGAAGCAGAAAATGGATGGCGAGACAAAGCTATCAGTATTGGTTGTCAAATTTTCTTTAAATGATTTTGCATTTTAGGGGGAGTAATATTGTTAGAAAATACAAAAACATTTGAAAATTTGAAAAAGTAAAAAACATGATAAAATTCAAAAATTGAGTTTTTGCGTAAAAAGAGGAAATGATAGTACATCAGTAGACAGTTACAGTACGCGAAAGAATTGGAAAGTTTAAATGTGTTAAACGATCTCACCGTGGATGTGTCGGTAGATTTTTATACATTTAGTAAACTTTTTCGGGATATAAACATAAATTCAAACTTGCTTATTTCGTGGGGAACACTACTTGGATATATAGGTAATCCCTGAAATCTTGTTTGAAGGACCCCTCTTTCTGAGATACTAGGTCTTTATGCTTAGTGATATCTGGGGTATTATCCCGGGACTTCTGATTTTTTGGAAGCAATGGCCTAGTCCCCGGAGAATACTTTCTGCATTGCTTGAAATATAGCGCAGCCCTCAGCAAATTGATGAAACAATAAAATTGATAGTCATTGCTGTTGTAATACAAAAGATCCTCTAAAGGGGACACACCGAAAAGTTGAGCCGTCATCTCTCTGCTGAACGGAAGTTCTGACCTGAGCTCTCACGGTTTCGTACTATAATTTATTCCCCTTACAGATATCATCTAGGTATACTCACCTGTAAGACTGAATATTGGGATCTGGATACGGGAGTATATTCAAGAGGTGGGACACATGAATGGGTTTAAGTTTTTAAAACACCTAATTCGTATCCTGAATCAGTTGAAATTTGTATGAAAATTTAAGTGGATCAGTATATCGACAATCTAAGTGAATTGTTTAATTCTTAATGTGTAAATAAGCTCAACGGTACTTGTGACTTATCAAAATCTGATATGATCTTCTGACGCATACTCAAACAAAAATATTGTCTGTAAATATGTTTTTACATATTTCTTTACTGCTTTATATTTTCAGAAAAATACAAAAAGATTTTTGATTATGTTTTTTTTTCGACAACCGATGTCTGAAATGCTGAGTTTCAAAATCTAAGTATGTTGATTGTGTTTCTGAAAATAAAACAAGTTCATTAATTTGAAACTTGAATTAAAAATCAAAAATCAAAAACAGTTTGTGATATCTCCAAGGTCATTAGTTTGGACTTGGATGATTAACTGTGAGGGAGTTGGATTCTTTAATGCTGCTAAATCATTTAGTTTGTTGATAGGGGGAGTAGTTAAAAGGTTTTAAAAAATCTGTTTATGATTTCTGAGTAATTAAATTTGAAAACATTGCATTTATAGATGTTTGAGTGATTGTAGATAGTCCAGATTACGATCCCGAGAGCAGAGTCTAAGGGGGAGTCTGAAGACAAGCTTGAAGTAAGAGGAGCTTGTAGATGGATAGCTAGGTGTCGATCCCAAAGCACAGAAGCTTGACGAAAAGGGGAGCCTGAAGCTGATGGAAGAAGAAAAGGATTGATAGATGCTTATAATGTTACAACTTGAAAGAGAAGGCAGAATGATCAAGACTGAAGATGTGTCATACTGAAGACTAGACACTGAAGACTTCGTCAATATCCGAGGGGGAGTCTGTTAGTGCAATACGTCTATTGACTTCGTCTTGTATCATGTAATAGGATAGGATAGGATTATCAGTGATCTAGGTTCGAGAAACAGAACATCAGGTTTAAGATGCTGATTCCGCTCTAAAGTGTAAAGGAGTCATTAGGAGCGAAATCAGAACATTCTGATTCCACCCGAAAGTGTCCAATGTCATTTGGAGCGGAATTAGACTAGTATATATAGGGTACTTGTTAGTTCATTTGGTACGCGACTTCCAGATCTGTAACGAAGTGCTGCCAAAGTTTGTCCAGGTTGTAATCAGTGTTATTATCAATATAAGTGACAAATTAAGAGTATTAAGCTGTGTTCAAGTCCAGTTCACTGATTCCGCCTTTGAACCGGATGTAAAGCTCTTCTGAACGACTCAGTCGGGTCCTACAACGATCCTACAAGTGGTATCAGAGCTAGTTGGAGGAGTTTTGCAGTTTACAGCTGAATTTCATTGAAATTTCTCTTTTCTACACCTACTTTCTTCAATCGAACAAGATTTCACGGTCCGAATTGGTTCAAATTTTCACAGATTGTTTAATACTGGACATAGACAAACCCTTGAAAGTTTCATGTTAAAATACGGACTAAAATTGGACAAAATGGACCTCCGAACTGATTCCGCTCGAAATGTTTAGTTTTTGATTCCGCTCCAAAAAGTGTCTCAGTTTCAATATTTTTCTGATTCCGCTCCAGATCAGCTCCAAAAGGCTGATTCCGCTCCAGAATATTGGCTAATTCCGCTCCAAGTTGTCCAGTTTGAAAGTTGGATTGTGATTCCGCTCCAACAGGTTGAAATTCTATTTCCGCTCCTGATTACATTCTGATTTCGCTCCAAGATACAAACTTGGTGATTCCGCTCAAAGTTACTTAATTGCTGATTTCGCTCCAAGATTTGATCAGATTTCGCTCGAAATATTATTCAAGTGATTTCGCCTGAAAAGTCTTCTATTTTCTTCTCCAAAGACAAAATCCTTATTTCGCTTGAAAAGTGAAATTTCGTGTCAAGATTATTTCACGACAATCGAGTGTCAGTCTGTTTTCAAAATATTTGATATTGGTTGTACTGATAGTGTTTGTTTGATTATCTGTCCAGGTTTACATCATGGCTGAAGAATTCTACAACACATTTTTCAATGCATTCACATCCGAATCGTCCGAGATTGCAAATGTTACACCAAAAACCATCACAAAAGGAGTTGAATATGAGACAAAGACGCTGGATGGAGATGCTTAGTGATTATGATTGTGATATCCAGTATCACGAAGGAAAAGCAAATGTAGTTGCTGATGCTTTAAGCCGAAAGTATCTTGACAAGCCAAAAAGGGTACATTCTCTTAAATTAAATCTACTAGTAGATTTAAACGATCAGATAAGAGAAGCACAAGAATCAGTAATCAAGGATGGTACTGAAAAACTAAAAGGTATGATTAAAGAATTAGAACAAGGAACATATGGAATTTGGAGATTCCATAAAAAGAGAATGTGGATACCCAAATTAGGATACCTGCGTCATCATATATTAGAAGAAGCCCATAAGTTCAAATATACGATGCATCCAGGAAGTGATAAAATGTACCAGGATTTAAGAAAGAATTTCTGGTGGATAGGAATGAAAAAGGACATAGCAACCTATGTTTTCAAATGTTTAACCTGTTCACAAGTTAAAGCTGAAGACCAGAAATCCTCAGGATTGCTACAACAATTAGAAATGCGAGTGTGGAAATGGGAATTGATAACAATGGATTTTGTTACCAAATTACCCAAAACAAGAAAATGTAATGATACAATCTGGGTGATTGTAAATAGGCTAACCAAGTCAGCTCATTTCCTACAAATGAAAGAAACTTTCAGTATGGAACAGTTAGCTAAATTATATGTAAATGAAATTGTTTCTTTACATGGAATACCTTTATCAATTGTTTCTGATAGAGATAGCCGTTTTACCTCTCATTTTTTGTCAAGTTTCCAAAAGGCAATGGGAACCAAGTTAAATCTAAGCACAACTTATCATCCTCAAACGGACGGACAAAGCGAAAGAACAATTCAGACAATGGAGGACATGCTTAGAGCTTGTGTAATTGATTTTGGAGGTAATTGGGACGATAACTTACCTTTAATAGAATTTTCTTATCATAATAGTTATCACACAAGTATCAATGCTGCACCATTCGAAGCACTTTATGGACGAAAGTGCCGAACCCCAGTCTGTTGGGCAGAAATTGGGGAAAAGCAACTATATGGACCTGAAATAGTACAAGAAACAACTGACAAGATTATTCAAGTCAAGGAACGACTGAAAGCAGCACGTGATCGACAGAAGAGCTATGCTGATAACAGGCGAAAACCATTGGAATTTCAAGTAGGAGATAAAGTATTATTAAAAGTCTCTCCTTGGAAAGGAATAGTAAGATTCATCAAACGAGGAAAGCTAAGTCCCAGGTATATTGGACCTTTTGAGATTATTAGAAGAATAGGACCTATAGCCTATCGGTTACAACTGCCAGAGGAAATGGCAAGAATACATGATGTATTTCATGTATCTAATCTCAAGAAATGCTTAGCTGATGAATCACTAGTAATGCCTCTTAAGGATATAGAGGTAAATGAACAACTCAAGTTTGTAGAAAGGTCTCTACAGATCGAAGACATGAAAGTCAAGAATCTCAAGCATAAGAGATTAGTTCTGGTCAAAGTGAAGTGGGACTCCAAAAGAGGACCTGAGTACACATGGGAGCTTATTAGGATCTGAGTTTGGTTTTGATTGTGTTTTACGTTTGAATTAAGATGAACAATGAATGAGTAGTGCAGCGGAAAATAATGGAAACAAACTTTTCACAATCAAACAGGAGAATTGCTTTCAACACACATTTTCAACAATGAACCGAATGATTGAATTTATTTCATTCAATGATTACACTTGCATGTATGTAACAAACTCCCCCTCAGTCTGAGCTCACAGTGATTTGTTCGTGCAGGAAGAAGATGGTGAAGAGCTAATAGAACAGTACAGGGTACTGTTCTATTTATAGGCAAGGGCAAACCACTGTGGCATCTTTGCTGACGTCACCATGAAAGTGACATCTAACCTCCTAACAAACTCTAACCTCTGATCTATACAAATACTGCTATGCTAACAACTATTATTACAATTCATTAGATAAAGACAAACTAAACTAAAGCTGAATCCTTCCACTGATGTGAACCCAGCAGCACTTGATATAACCCAGCAGTGGTTGACTCAAGGCAGTAGATTGAACAGCAGGGCTTTAGTCTTCATCAATCTTTGACTTGATCAGCAGTTGTAGGTCAGCGGTTGTACCGATCAGTAGATAGGAGGCCAGTAGATGTTGAAACCACTTTCAAGGGGAGAGGCTTGTATACACAACATCTGCTTATTCTGGATCCACTGCACTGATCCAGTTTTGGCTTTAATTATCTGTTCCTCTGATAGGGTTTAATCCCAACAATCTCCCCCTGGAACAGATAATGCCAAAACCCTTCATTATTGGTAGATCTTTATTGCCTCATCAACAGTTCCCTTATTTGCCCTTTGAGTTGTAACTCAAAGGCTAAGGCATCTGTGTCACCTTCATTCCTACATAGTGGAAGATCAAGGAGATCTTGCAAATCTTCAAGACTTAGGCCAAGTGCTTGTTCCCTTGTTATTTTCTTCACTTCTCCACTAGACTTGATCACTGTCAGTACATGGGTCTGTTTGTCAGTTTTCCACTTTAGTACTTTTGAGTCTGGTGGGTTTCTTGGGAGATTTTTATTAGATGAGTAGTTTGGTGATGCAGGCCTTGTGATGACTGTTTGAGCAGTGCTTGCAAGTTGATTTAGTCCAAGAGTTTCAGCTATCATCTTCTTGATACCCTCTTTTACAAGGTCATCTCCTGCCATTAGGTCTTCCACTGTTTCAGCATCCAACTGTTGTTGTTGTCTTCTTTTGTAGATGGCAGCACCAGTTGGAGCAGTGGATCTCCTGATTTGCAGCTTTGGTGGTCTTGTTGAAACCTCTGCTTCAGGGTAATCAGGTTTTTGTGGAACTTTTGGATCCTTTTTTTCTTAGTTCCTCCAACCTTTTGTAGGTGGCCCTGACTTTATCTTCTCTCCATCTCATCACTTGATTTTCAGACCCATAATCAGCAGCAACTAATTCCTCTTTCATTCTCTTCAGCTCCAATGTCTTTTCAGGCACATTCTTCTTGTATTTTGACCAATCTGGAGGAGTGTGTTTGACCTTATCCTTAATCATTTCTTGAATCCTGGCTGCTTCTTTTTCAAGCTCAGGAATGGTCCACTCTTTGTACATATATTTTTCACACTTATACTTCTTAAAAGCCATGAAATTTTCAATGTAATCTTTTCTCAAGGTTTCATCTGCTCTTTCTGACACTTGCTTACAAACATTCTTTGCAAACTGCTCCAATGATCTGACTTGTGTGAGCAGAAATTGATAATGCCTTTGAATTTCTTTGTCAGTCTTACCTTGAGAGTTTCTTTTGGAGATGTCCTCTGCCTGTTGAGCCTTAACTTTCAAGTACTCTTCTATGTTGTTGGGCCTAGGATATCCTTTAACTGATGGCAATCTCCTTTTAGCAGGATCATCCTCATAGTAGAAGGATTTAATCTCTTCTCTGACTGCTATAAGTTCAAGAGGATATTGGAAACCTGCAGGAGTGATGGTAATGATTGGTTTTTGTACTTGAGCTGAAGAGAGAGGAACAGGGTTTGGAATAAGTGCAAGAGATTGTGAAGATGTTGGTGGTGGTGATGGAGAATCATCATCAGGTATAAAAATCCTTCTCCTTTTTATTGTAGGAGAGGCTGATGATGTTTTGGGTGGATCAGTGGTGGTGATTTGAGTGGTAGAAGGTGGCTGACTAACAGTTGTTGAAACAACTGGTGTTTCAACCACTATTGTCATTACAACAGATGTTGTAACATCTGATGTCTTCTGCTTTTTAGCAGGAGGTGATGGTGGTGAGGTTGTTTTTGGTGGTGAAGTAATTTTTGGTGGTGGTTGTAGTAAGGCAGTGGTTGTGGTGTGTGTTGAAGAGATGGCAGGTGTTTGGCTGGCAGTTGTTGAAACTACTGAAGTATCAGCAGTTGTTGATACAACAGGAGTTACAACAGCTGTTTGTGTTGCAGTTTGAGGTTTGGAGCCTTTAGTAGGTGGTTTGGAGGCATCCTTTGTAGGTCTGGATGGTATGTGTTTGGGTTGCCTCACTTGTCTAGTGGGCTTCTTCTTTTCATCCTTAGAATTTTCATCATTCATAGGTTCAGAAGTACCCTGTGCATTCAGCTCCATGAAAGCTTTCTTCTCCTGTTCCCACCTGACTTTATCCTTAGCCTGTCTATCCCTTTTTACACTTGCTTCTGCTTCAGCAAGTGCATTTGTGGTGACATCCATCTTCTTACTACCATCTGGCAAAGGGATATTTTTAGTCATATTTTCTTTTTCTGGTGCAATATAGAGCCCATCTTCAATTCCTTTCTTCTTCCATTGCTTGATATTCTCCCCCTTTTTGGCATTATCTAGAGGGGGGTTATCAATGAAGAGAACAGTGGGAGGAGCAGTGCCAGTGGTGTTCAGTATGTGGGCCTTTATAGCCTTGATGTCAGCTTGAGTGTCTTTAAACCTTGACTCCATCATGTTTCTCAGCATTTGAACATGTATTGCATGCTACTGATCAGCCATTTGTTGTTGTTGTTGGAGCAGGGGTTGAAATAGATTCCATAACTCATTTGCAGCAGGTGCTTGTGGTGGAGCAGATGCTTGAGCTGGAACAGCAGTGGGTTGCACATGTTGAACTTTCAACAATTGTTGCAGCATTTCTTTGATTTCTGCAACAGAGGTATCCAGTTTGTTAATTCTATCCATCAATTCTTGGTACTTTAAACCATCACCCAACTTAATGGGATCATCTGATTTCCCACTAACAGTGGTTTGAACAGTGGTTGACTTAGGGAATGTATTCCAATAATCATCCACTGATGCCCCTTTTTCTTGGTACTGGGGACTTCTTCCCTCAACACTTGATAACCTTTTGATGGTACCAGTGGTCAAAACAAACTCACTAGTGGTTATCAGAGGTGCTATAGAAGGAATTGCCTCCAAGGAAGTCTTATTGATGTAACCACTGTCCAAATGCAAACCAGTGGGTTCAACATTTGTAGTGGCTGCTTCACTTGGACTACCACCAAGAGTTACATGTAACTCAAGGGGTGTAACCTCCTCAGGTCTTGTTGGTGGGTTAGCAATGAATGACACATCAGACCTGGTCACTTGTTGGAGTATGTTCTCATTGACAGGTGAGTGAGAAGGACTAGTTTGTGCCTGGTTCAAATCAATAGCATCCAACAATAATTTTGTAGGTGGGGGAATTGTGGAGGTGAGGTTGAGTGTAGAAAGAGAATTTGCCCAGGGCATTGGGCTGTGGATGATGGAAGCAAGTGATTCCAGAGCATCATATTGTGGTGTCCCTATTTGTAAAACATATTCTTTTTGAGAAGAAGCAGGAGGAGTTTCAGCCATGGGTTGAGATATTTGTACCAACTGCTGTGAGGAAGTAGCAGCAGTGGTTTCTTGTGACTTTTGTGTTGTCACTAGCAGTTGCTCTGGTATCTCATCCTCCAGAGTTGTCTTTTTGATAGGTTTGGGGGGCTTTTGAGATTTCTTTTGTTTTGGCCTTTTTGTGATTTTAGGTGTGGGTTTCAACGCAGTTGTTTTGCTGCTATGATCACCTTGAGCAGTGGGCTCAGCAGCAGATACCTGAGGAGCAGTGGTAGCTGCTAAAGTCTGCTCAGGCACCTCTGCTTGTGTTTTGCAAGGTGTTGACATTCTTGTAAAAGTTTCGGCAGTTAAGCTATTTATTTGAAAAGATGCACCTTGTTTTATTGCAGAAGCATCATCCTTACCAAATTTCTTTTTAAAATAGTAACTTAGAAATCTTGGAAAAAGTAAGAATGGCTTTTTATCAACATTTTTAACCAAATCATTAAAGATTTCCTGGGAGTAATTGAAATTTTCATCTTGAAGAATAGCATATCCCAGGTTTTGAATCTTTAATGGTATCTCATTAAAAGAAGTAGTTTTATTTGAAACACACATAAGCAGGGTATGGAACAAAAACCTTGTTGCAGGTGGAAAATTACCTTTTTGTAAGGTATCCTTTTTAATCTGTTCTGCATACCCCCTTTCAAGGAAATCAGTTTTTAACTCACTTTTGGGAAAATAAGTTTTACCTTGTTGATCATTGAGTTCAAAGACTTCCGAGATGGATTGTGGTGTGATTTTGACAGGTTTACCCATTAGAGAAGAGTTAATGGCTATGACATTCTCGCCTTGTTTGTCAAGGGTAATATTCTTCCAAAACTCTCTTTGGGTGTCCAAGTAAATTGGAGCATTTGCTGTTAACAAAGTTTTGTACT
Source organism: Helianthus tuberosus (assembly GCA_030545235.1). Lineage (NCBI taxonomy): Eukaryota > Viridiplantae > Streptophyta > Magnoliopsida > Asterales > Asteraceae > Helianthus > Helianthus tuberosus. Next base: position 39,063 of record JARYGA010013523.1, read on the forward strand.
TTGATGCAGACGTGATGTCAATGATGGAATCGAAAGCATCGGTGGTGCCTGGTTTTGTAAGAAGACCCAGATAATTGTGTGGTGATTTGTTTGGGATTTCAATAGGTGTAGCCTTTTGAGTGGCCTTTTTACAAGAAGATTTTGAAGTGGGTGTTGCAGATGACTTCGATTTTGTCATTTTGGAGAAGACGATCGAAGAAAGTTGTGAAAATTTTGAGAAAATGAGTTGAGAACTGTTTTGAGAAAGGAATTTATAATAATTCAATTCGACAGTAAAACCCTGTTTGGGGTTTTGAAGGGGGGTTTTATAGAGAAAAAGTGAATGGCTGACGTGGCAGCGGTTACAAAAGGTCTGACCGCTATGTACTGTCCACGTACCAAACCCTGATGAGATGAAGGACAAGTTGTTTTTTATGAAGACCACTGATGGAACAAGACTAGTGGTTGTAATGGTAAAAATGAAAGCAGTGGGTGATTTTTACTATCAGTGGATAGCACATCAGTGAATAAAACACTAATTTTGAACATCAGTGCTTATCAAGAAAATGAGAGAACAGGGGTTGACTTTCAGCAGTGGACAGACTTTTAAGTATAACAGACTTTTGAACAAAGCAGTGGTTATGGTAGACTTTTAAGGATTTTAATGAAAAGTTCATTTTTAGCTATTTTTAAGGATGGACTTTTGATTTTCTGAAAACATTTTAATGCTTTTATTCATAGAAAAATAGGATTTTTCCTGTTATTCCATGTTTAGCATGCCAATCCTAGAGATCAAGCTTTCAAAGATGGATGTGTCTAATGCTTTGGTTAGCACATCTGCCAGCTGATCCTTAGTTGGAACATGATGCAGAGAAATCAAACCTTTTTCATAGCAATCCCTCACAAAGTGATGTCTGATGTCGATGTGCTTGGTGGTTGAGTGGGAAACTGGATTTTTGATGATATTTTCTGCTGCCTGGCTATCCAACATGAGTGGTGTCTTTAAGGCAGTGATACCGAAATCCAGCAACTGATTTTGAAGCCAAAGTAGTTGGGCTGTACAGCTTGCAGCAGCTATATATTCTGCCTCAGCAGTGGATGTGGAAACAACTGCTTGCTTTTTGCTTTTTGCTTTGCCAAGACACTAAACAACTGCCTAGGAATTGGCACCCTCCTGAAGTGGACTTCCTTGTCTTGTCACATCCAGCAAAGTCACTATCTGAGAAACCTGAAAGCTCAATTTTACCATCAGCTGGATACCAGATACCAAGTGTGGGAGCACCTTTTAGGTATCTGAATATCCTTTTTACAGCAATAAGGTTTGACTTTCTAGGGGCTGATTGGGATCTTGCACAAACACATGTTGCAAACATGATGTCTGGCCTAGATGCAGTTAGGTACAATAAAGACCCAATCATGCTTCTATATAAAGTTTGATCAACCAAATCATCCTTCTCATCAGACATGACTACTTTATTGGTTGCAATGGGTGTACTACATGGCTTACAATCATCCATCTCAAATTTCTTTAAAAGTTCTTTGGCATACTTACCTTGATGGATAAAAGTGCCATTTTGCAGTTGCCTTACTTGGAGACCAAGAAAGCACTGGAGTTCACCCATTGCACTCATTTCAAACTCAGCTGTCATGAGTTGCCTAAACTCTTCACACATTTTATTACATGTGCTTCCAAAGATGATGTCATCCACATAAATCTGGACAATCATCAAATCCTTTACTCTCCATTTTAGAAACAATGTTTTGTCTATCTTACCTCTTGTGAAACCAATGGAAATTAGAAAGGTAGAAAGAGTTTCATACCAGGCCCTTGGTGCTTGTTTCAGGCCATACAAAGCTTTATTCAGCTTGTAGATATGATTTGGATTAAATGGATCCTCAAAGCCTGGAGGTTGACAAACATAAACCTCCTCTTGAATCTTACCATAGAGGAATGCACATTTGATATCCATTTGGTACACCTTGATGTTGTGGTTGATAGCAAAGGCCAGAAATAATCTGACAGCTTCAAGTCTTGCTACAGGGGCAAATGTTTCATCATAGTCACTGCCCTCTTCCTGTCTGAAACCTTGAACCACAAGCCTGGCTTTATTCTTGACAACAATACCCCTTTCATCAGTTTTATTTTTGAAGACCCATTTTGTGCCAATAGGACTTACACCCTCTGGAAATGGTACAAGCTCCCAAACTTGTTGTCTTCTAAACTGTTGGAGCTCCTCTTGCATGGCCTCTACCCAACTGTTGTCTTTTAGTGCCTCTTGGTACTTGACTGGCTGATGGAGAGATAGAAAACCAGCAAAAAGACAAATGTTTTGGGATTGACTTATTGTGAGCACCCCTTCATTGATGTTGCCAATGATTTGGTCTGGTGGATGAGATTTCAAGAAGATGAGCTCTCCTTGGTATGGAACAATGGCATTGAGTGGGGAGGGCTGCAGATGTGAATCATCTGAGCTAACCACTGCTGGTGACTTTGATGTTCTAGCAGTGGCTTCAAAAGGTGGTGGAATAGGAGGTAATGGTGTGGACACATGCTGACTTTGATCCACTATTTGAGGACTTTTGTCAACAGTGTTTGATGATGTGGAAGCAGGGGTTAATGGGCTACTTTGTTCAACAACTGTTGAGGTAGCAGTGGTTGAGCTTTGACAGCTGTTTTGAACATCTGCTGATCTTCCCAGTTGGACAGACTTTTGTTGAGGAATGATGATTTCATACCCATAGTCTGGTGATGAATCCTTTGATGAACCTGTACTGTTAGTCTTGACAGGAGTATTTTCAAACGTGAATTTATCAAGATCAAACAAATCTGCAGGGTTTGCTGGGATTTTCATTGATGAAAGTTCATTGAACTTTACATTCATAGTCTCTTCCACTGTTCTGGTCCTTGTGTTAAACACTTTATAGGCCTTAGCAGTGGTTGAGTATCCCAGATGATAACCACAATCAATTTTGGCTGCAAACTTTGAGATGGAATCTTTTAAGTTTAAAATGAAGCATGGGCAGCCAAAAACTTTGAAATATGAAATTAATGGATTTATTTTATACAGCAGTTCATAGGCAGTTTTTGATGCCTGGGGTTGATTAAAACTCTGTTTTGGACATAGCAAGCAGTGTTTACTGCCTCTGCCCAAAAAGTTAATGGCAAACCTGAATCAGCAAGCATGGTTCTGGCAGCCTCAATCAAAGTTCTGTTCTTTCTTTCAACAACCCCATTTTGTTCTGGTGTTCTTGGAATGCTGTATTGCCTCACAATTCCTTTTGACACACAGAAATCATCTAACTCCTTGTTCCTGAACTCTGTGCCATTGTCACTTCTGAAGATTTTTACTGGAAGGTCAAACTGCTTTTCAACCTGTTTCACAAAGTCTTGCAGAATGCCTGCAGTCTCATCTTTTGAGTGTAAAAAGTAAGTCCATGTAAACCTAGAAAAGTCATCAACAATAACCAAACAATATCTCTTTTTCCTAAGACTCATGACTTTAACTGGGCCAAACAAATCCATAAGAAGCATTTGCAAACATTTGGTTGTTTTGGACTCATCAATGGATTTGTAGGAGCTTTTATGTTGTTTTCCTTTTAGGCAGGAAACACAATGCTCAGGACAGGTGAACAGTTTTTGAGGTAAACCTCTTACTAAACCCTGTTTTGAAATGGCACTGATTGTCTTGAGATTTGTGTGCCCCAGTTTCCTGTGCCATAATTCTGTCTCTTTGTTTGATGCAGCTGAGAACATACAGGCATCAGTTCTGGGGCTCTCTTTTGACATATCCACCACATAAACATTGCCACTTCTTTGAGCAACAAGTTTTGTTTTTCCAGTTTTTATTATTGCTTCAATCTTTTCAACCATTTCTGGTCCAACAATCCTACAACACTCCTTTGTGAAGAACGATCCATACCCCTTATCACTCATTTGTGAAACACTCAGAAGGTTGAATTTTAGATTGTCTATCAGATTGACATTTTCAAATTTTACATTACCAGACTGTACTGTACCAGACCCCAGAACTTTCCCTTTACTATTATTACCAAAGGATATATCACCCCCTCCATGGATTTTGAAATCTTTGAGTAGGGCTTTACATCCTGTCATGTGCCTGGAGCCTCCACTATCTACATACCAAAGGCTATCTAAGCATGCAGAAGCTCCCTGCACATGAAGTAAAAGGATTAGTTCATTAGGGTCTCCAAAGCCAATAAGGCTTTGGATGGGGTCTCAATAGTGTCTGGGATGAGTTCAGATGGACAGTGGTTAGGTCAGGGGTTTGGACAGTTTTAGGACTGTTTTTCTCTAACCACTGTTGGGGTTCTTGACCAATCACCTACTGATAACCAAAAGGATGCATGTTCACTCTTGGTTTAGAGGGCCTTTTGTAGGTCTCATAAACATGTGGGATCCTTTGGTATGGTGGTTGTCCCTTACCTCTCCTGTATTGGTTGGCAGGGGGGTGCATCAGTCACTTGAACATCTCTTTGGACAGATGTTTGATTCAGCTGTTTTGTAACAGCTGTTTGGACTGGCACAAACAGTGGTTGATTCTTGGTGAATTTGACAGATGATGTTGATGGACTCAAGGATGTTTTAGCAGTGTACTCATTCTTTTTCACATCAAAGTTCTTGAGATTCACACATTCTTGAGTTTTGTAGTTATTTTTACCACAGATGGTGCAGCTTTCAGCAGGTACAATAATACTAGTTTTGCTTAGATCATATGCTTTTAGATGAAAACTGTCACACCCTGGCTTTGCGGAAGCGTGGTTATTTTTGGTGTGACTTCTTAATACCATAGCTTAATCATAACAAGCTATATGAATTTAAAAACCATGCAAGTCATCCATTAAGTTTTGAAAATCAACACAATACCATTGTTTTAACATACAACCATATCCTTGTTCCGTAGACATTACAACTTATAACATAACATAAACGTGGTTTAAGGACTGTGTCTTGTCCAGGAAGAGACACATCCCCTAAACCCTGATGACTCCATGACAAGTGCAGCGGAAAACGTTCCATACCGTGCCAGATCCGTTTAATTTCCTGAAATACATGTGAGTTGAAAAATCAACAATAATGTTGAGCGAGTTCATGTGCAAGTGAGTAAGTAAAACACTTGTAAGTATAAAAGTTTCCTGGTATGTAGCAGTGTAAGAGGACTTGTGATCACCAATGGTTTGCAAGGCCATTAGCATGTTGTGAAATGCAAGTAAGAAAGACACACCCTAGCCGATTTTGCGTTGGGTACCAAGTCACTCCGGGTCCGTTCTGTTAGTCCTCCGAGAGGCCTGTTCTGTTGGGCCGGGAGCTGGGCTCGCTACACCCAGATAGATCTACCGCTCGAGTCCCTCGGTGTTCTAACTACCCATTCACATGATCTAAACCTCCTTACGTAATTCATACCGTGTATAAAGTACTTGTAAACAAAGTAACATGTATTTCACCCCCGCAGTTAAGAAAACTGAAAACAGTTAGAGAAAAGGGGGACATGAACTCACAGTGAATGCGCGTCTCTACCAAGTGTCTCCAATACAGTAAGCTGTGCAACGACCTACAAGTGCTAATTCTATTAGACGGACGGCCGTGCTTTAGCTTTATAGTTTATGTCTTTGGGAA
>JARYGA010013524.1:0-14391 GCA_030545235.1 Helianthus tuberosus
AACAACGGGTCAATAGACATACTTCCTCAATCTGTAATCATACATCCATTCATATGATCTGTTCATAACGGATCTACCAGATTCATCTTATCTCTTAAAATTTCATTCTATGCATATATTATTTAACATTTAGTTATTGTTTTGTTACCACACAAAACTACCATTTCATAGTCATATATACGTACTTTAACTTTAATGTGAACATCCTTCTACGTTTTCTACAGCTACTTGTACCCTACATACCTTTACGTTACCTTTAAATCATTTTGTCCATTTTACATCACTATTATTTTCACTTCATACATTTCTTGATTTACATATATACATGTGTGTCATACTAGTTTACATCTATCCAGCATAAGTTAAACATCTTACTAACTTTTTTTTTTTCATTTCACTAAGCGACGATCCGTAACCCCGATCGAACATCTTCTTCTCGATTACTAGCCATAACAGACCAGGTTTCATTTATCCTTATAATGAGCTTCCGCTCGTGCACATTCTCTTACCAACACGATTGGTTCCATCACATCAATTATTCTAACATTTTCATAAAAAAAATTTGACGGTTAGCATATTTCATTTAAACATTCATTGTACCAGGGAATTACCCACTTATAATCCTTCTACCATTTCCTACGTACCTACTACAACGTACCACACATTCTATTTCTTACATGCAATCCTTTCATTTTATTCATCATTTCGCCAACCTTCATTTGACTCTTCAAAGCTTAACTGACATTTCTTAATCATTGTATAAGTACTGAGGCACACGTCCGTACTTCTTTCCATTCATGCTTACATGCATAAACATTCATTACATCATTTCGGTATTGTTAGCAAAACTTATCATTTCTGCTCGTACTTAATTTATTGTCCGGGTCTTAGCCCGTCATTTATTATGACTTCTAAGGGTCTATTACTAACACATTTAACACCTAACTGGTTCAAAACTCCTTTCTTTCCTTTCACAACTTAGGTTTCGCATGCCTATTACAATCATTCTTTTGTTTATTTACTTTACATTTACCCATATTACTCGTTTCGGTCAAACTATCAACATGTTCTTATGTGGACTAATTCCATCCTTTTTATTATTTTAAATCCGTCTTGCGGATTCAAACGTAACGTTCATACCTTTCATTACTTCTAGGTTTCGAATCCGTCTAGCGGTTCCAAACATACCATTTATACCTTTTCTTCCTTCTATGATCGAATCCATCTAACGGATTTCAGTCATATCATTCACATCTTTCATTCCTTACATGTGTTGAATCTGTTTCGCAGATTCAGACATATCATTTCTACATTTCATTTCCTTGAATCCGTTTTACGGATTCAAACATTCCATTCATGCTTTTCATCCCTTGAATCCGTCTCACGGATTCAAACATATCATCCATGCCTTTCATCCTTGAATCCGTCTCACGGATTCAAACATTGCATTCATACTTTTCATTCCCTGAATCCGTCTCCCGGATTCAAACATATTATTCATATCCTTGTTGATCCGTACTTAATTACAGATTCAACATTCTTCATTCTTATCAGGCATGTTTTTCATTCTTACATCGTACTCTCAATTTCCCGAGAGTCTTACTTCCCATTTCACCCACACGCCCGCCTGCTACCCAACTCTACTGGACATACCTGTAACAATTATCATGATCTCACGAAAGTCATACGTTTCTCGTGTACTGGCCAGGTACACAATCCACATAGTAGTTTCGTGCCTTCATGAAATTGTCACCTTATGTCCGTAGACTTAGGTTTCGGCGCGTGTATCCCTTTCAGTACTTCATTACTATACTATCATTATCCTTCATTTAACATTTTCCTTCTCTTAATGAATTTTACTATTACATATACCCACATAACGAATTTACGTATCTGGATTCAACTTTGGCTTATTACCTCTTTGCCTGCTTAGTATTCATCCTAAACTGCATTCACATATCGTCCTCTTCAAACACTTATGCCTACCTTGCACATACAAAACCGTCAGTTTCTTTATACGTATACATAAGTACATAATTTCATTAACTTTTACCTTTGGATCTTGATCGAGTCTTAGATTGTACGGGTTTCTTATCTCAAGAGCACACAAGTTTTGTCCAAGTACTTACCTTCTCGTACTTGATTCCCTCAAACCAGGGCTCTGATACCAACTTGTAACACTCTAATTCGTATTTGACTAAAGTCGCAGCGGAAAATTCGTACCATAAAAATTTCTTTAGTTACAAACACTTTGACACACTTAATCTCATTTCTAGGGTTAATTTTTCTCAATAATTACATTTATTATACTTATTCACGGCAAGAAATCATAAACTGACTTCACTCAATTACGTACTCGACACTCCCGTACAATCTATCTTGTGACTCGATCCTCGATCTCCAATCCTTGGATATCCTCGTGACTGATATTACCTGCGCTCACCACATAAAATTTACAACATTAGTACGCATTATAAACATACAAGGTTTGTTCACATCTATTTCTCGTTTCATTAATTCTTTACATTCCAGCTTTTCCATCCTGTCATATAATTCGTGGTGAGTCTTCTTTGCTATTCCTGCGTCACACTTATAACCCCATGTACACGAATTTAACAACATAAACACATAATCGTACCGAAAGAATTATGTTCATACTTAAACTTCATACACATTATCACCCGACATACATATGTACACACATAAGTACTAACCTACATGCATCCTTACATATATATACACTTAAATCATTCTATAAGTATCTACATACACACATACCTACATTGTTACGTACGGTCATGACATCACACATTCACATACATACATACATACATACATACATACATACATACATACATACATACATACATACATACATACATACCTGATTGCAGTATACCAAACTCGCACATGCCTATTCTCCATACACATACCTACACACACTCACGCACTTATTCACATCCTTGTAAAACATACATACGAATCTATTTACCTACGTGCATACCCTTAAGATCACATAAACATGAGTTAAATTAGACGTACGTGACTTAAAACGCCTTTAAACGAGTTCCCGGCATCAAATAAGACATGAAAACAACTTTTCGGAGAAACTACACCCGTCGCGCGACGCGACGGGCCGTCGCGTGACGCGACCCCCTCAAAACGACAGAAGGTTTGCAGCTGGTTGCTGCATATTTCCAGCGCGATCCGATTTCACGGAAACGGCCATAACTTCTTCATTATTGGTCCGTTTTACCCGATTCTTTTTCCTACGCGTCCGTAATTTAATTCTCCATCTTATGGAGTTAAGACCCGACATCCGGATTAACAAAATTCCAGACTTTTAAGCCTTCGGCTTGTTACCCTTTTTCCATATCCTGTCCCGTTCATGCATTTATCCATCTAACTTGTTTATTTGACCATAAATTCTTATATACCTAATAATATCAATGACGCCTATTATAAAAGATTAAATTCTCGGATATCTTGCATTCTTTAAACTCATTTTACTCAAAAGCTTACTTTGACCCGTTAAGGGTATTTTTGTATTTCATTGCCTTTGATTCTCAAAAACATACATTTCGCTTCCGTACTTATCCTAATTATTCACTTGGTCATTTATCTTATTTCTAAACATCTTTTACAGGTCGTTCGCCCAAAATACCCACCAAGGGCATTTTAGTCAACTTTAACCCCAACACTTACGACGAAGGACTTCAACACATAACCACCCTCAAACATCATGTTTCATTAATTAAAACACCATATTACTTAACAATCTAAGAAGTGATTACAGAAATCACTTACCTCGTGCATTCGAGTTCAAGCATAGCTTCCGTGTTTATCCTTGGCCCGTTGTCCTTCATGCTTATGTCCGTGTTGACATGACTCCTATCCGTACATGTCATTATATTCGCATTCTTGTTAGCATATATGGTTGTACGTATGAATGATCATATCAAATTCATATCTCATGTATGACCTTCATTAATCAATTCAAACAAGCTTAAAGCATACTCAACATCAACCTAACATAATCCTCTCATGAACTATATCTAAAATGCATTCCTCATGTTAGTTTACTATCAATTTCATTATTACCACATTCTATACATGTTCACCCATTAATTGCATACAATTTCACATATTATTGTCATTTAGACATTTCATCAAACACTTGATGTGCGTACTACTTTCTAAGCATGATGTACAAGTCTTTCATGTGTTTATCCTAATTATCACTTTCATTTATCATCACAAGTAAACATCATACAAATTCCATACCATAATCACTCTATATACAAATACACATCACATACTACACATATTTCTAATCAAGTTCATACCATTTCATGGATTAAACATAAACCCACTTAACTAATTGTGGTAATTCATCCAACCACCTAAATTCTAACAATTTACTCAGAGTCATCGCTTAGGGTTTGTTCTTAAACGTGCATACATCACTAATTTGGCCATAACCTTCATGATTCATGCATAAATCACCACTAGTGATGATTACCAAGATTTCTCAACTTCATTAATCATAAAAATTCAACATACCTTGTGATCCCCTCGCGAAGGTGATCATTAATCCGTGTTTCTTCTTGAATTTGGCCTCGATTCACCCTTCAATTTGGTGATTTAAGTGAGCTAGGGTTTGGAGCTCTTGAGAGCTCCTGAAGCTTCACGAACACACACGTACGTGTGTTTGTGTGTGTGTGTGTTGCCCTTTTAATTAGACAAATGAACTTTCATTTGTTCCACTTTAGCCCCTCGGGTTTGCCTTTAAAACATAACTAACACTACCTTCATCATTTAATACTTTTGACCATACCTTTAACTAGGTTAAATAGCCTAGTTATTTATTTCATGACGTGTCACATAAGAACACACGACAAATATTAACATTCAGATTTTTGGGGCGTTACAGATTCGATACCTACCCCGTTTACACAAACGGCCATCAACCTTTCACCAACCTCCATCGACCTTTCACAAAAACGAAACCGTCCCCGAAACTCAACCACCCAACGATGGTCCTTCCGCACCCCAACCCATAAAAAAGAGAAGCCATAAGAAAAAAACCGAGGCAGATAAAGCACTTGAAACCATCAAGCGAAAACAACTAAAATGGACCGTTCCTGAAGAACTTGCATTGGCGAGAGGTTGGTTTCAACAATCTCAACATTCAACTTTAGGTATTCTTAAACTTTGTTTTTATTAATGTTTTTTTTATATAACTTTGTAATATTATAAAAACAAAATTTAATATATTACAAAGTTATATAAAAAAAACATTAATAAAAACAAAGTTTAAGAATACCTAAAGTTGAATGTTGAGATTGTTGAAACCAACCCCTCGCCAATGCAAGTTCTTCAGGAACGGTCCATTTTAGTTGTTTTCGCTTGATGGTTTCAAGTGCTTTATCCGCCTCGGTTTTTTTCTTATGGCTTCTCTTTTTTATGGGTTGGGGTGCGGAAGGACCATCGTTGGGTGGTTGAGTTTCGGGGACGGTTTCGTTTTGTGAAAGGTCGATGGAGGTTGGTGAAAGGTTGATGGCCGTTTGTGTAAACGGGGTAGGTATCGAATCATCGGTGTGTGGGAAGTTAGTAAACACACGATTCCCAATATACGATGCATAACTCGCTTCTTGGGGCATAGAAGAGTGTATGAAAAATGGACGAGGCATTGGACGATTGGGTGGTGGGCTAGGATTATTTTCTTGGAATGCATACGGGTTGTTCGGGTCAAAAGGACGGTTATGAGGATGCATTTTTTCGTTTTGTAGATGGAGAATTGAAGATGAATGTGGTAAAAAAATGGAAGAAATTGTGAGGTTTTATAGTGGAAAAATAAAATTTTATTAGTTTTTTTTTTTTAAGATAGCCGTTGGCCAACGGCTAGCCCAACAGCTAGCCCAACGGCTTCTTTGGTTTGTCCAATTAGAGCCCGCCATGTCAGCTTGGCCAGACCGCCCGACGCCCGGCTTGAAACCCATGCCCCAAGGGCCACGCCGAAACCCATGCCCACCCGGGGTGGTGGCTTGGGCGTTTTCCCCCTACCCACGCCCAAACTCCCGCCCCATACCCCGCAGTCTAAGATCAAAGTATTTGATAGTTAGTTTTTTTTTTCTTCAGGCGTTATCAATAAAAAAATATACAATGTCATTCGAATTTTAAATGCTAAAACGTAATATAAGTATCTCTTCGAAGATGACCTCCTTATATATTTTGGTGCATATGGTTTAATCAGTTTAACTCATTTAAAAATGGCAATGGGCCGGGCTTGGGCCGGGTATTGGTAATCCCAGGCCCGTACCCGGTTGTAATTCTTTGTCCCATACCCGGCCCGTTACCCGTCGGGTATTTTTCTGGTAATTACACGTCGGGTATCGGGCATACCCGTGAGTATCGGTTATACCCGTTAATTTCTTAAAAATACTCGTTGGGACAAATGTGCAATTTTTACCTTGATGTTTATATAATTTACTATTTTAATGACAATAACAAACGAGAATATGATTAATAACTTACATATCATATTCAGACCACATATACTAAACTAAATTAAAACGATTAATTAATTAAGTAATTGTATCAGGACCACCTAATTGCATAAAACATCCACATAATAAAGGGTGATAGCTTTCATATCCAATATACATACACCAAAATAAGTTATATGTTCACTAAACACTTGTCAAATACATATTCACATATGACTATAGATGAGGTAATAAGTACATGTACTAAGTTTATATATATGGAAATCTATAATATGATACTTTCGGGTATTATTCGGGTAAATGGGCCGGGTATCGGGCGGGTATCACTAAATCACATACCCGTACCCATACCAGAATTTTTTCTATTTTTAAGACCGTACCCGGCCCATACCCATTGAGCTTTGGGTATACCCGGCCCGTATGTTTCGGGTTTTGGGTATACCCGTCGGGCTTGGGCTTTTTTGCCATCCCTAAACTCATTCAATCAAAACAAGAATCTTTTAACATATAAGACCAGACCACCATGAGATTGCATTTTATAACGGTTTTGACCCCGACCACTAACTTTTTTACTTTTTTCCAATTAAATGTAAAGGTATTATGGTCTTTTAACACCTTATGGGTTGTTTATGAAAGTTATAAAGTTCTTTTAATAATTTTATTTGTGCAATTACTCATTTTTTTCTATTTCGTTATTTCATGCTTATTGTTTAACAAAATATGTCTTAAATATACAAATAAATACATACTTTCTTTAATATTTTTTTATAAATGTTTTTTTAAATATACAAATTTGTTTTTTATTTTTGTTGTTTTTAAAATCATTTTTTTAAACTGTCCACCTTTTTTTAAGATCGTTCAATTTTAAATTGTTTGTTTTTTAAAATCGTTCTTTTAAATTCATTCATTTTTTTGTAACAATTCATTTTTTACTGTTCATTTTTGAAATCATTTGTTTATTAAACTTTTTTTAAACAGTTCATTTTTTTAAATCGTGTATTTTTTAAAACCCTTCTTAAGGTCGTTCGTTTTTTTAACAATTTCTTTTTAAAAGCGTTTGTTTATTAAACTTCTTTTAAACAATTCGTTTTTAAATCGTGTATTTTAAAACTGTTATTTTTTAAAATGGTTCGTTTTTTAAACTTTTTATTTAATACTTTACTTACAGCCGTTAGCAAAAATAAACTTAAAAAAATGAACGATTTAAAAATCAAAGGAATTTAAAAACGCACAGTTTTAAACAAACGTACGGTTTTTTCAAAGATTTAAAAAACGATGTTTATAGAAAAATGTATTAAAAATATATGTTAAAAATATAAGGTTTTATGAAGCGAATGATTTCAATAAACAAAAGATTTAAAAAATAAACAAATGACCCCCCTTGAGTTTTACGTGTTTATTTTTATGTACGTGCCAATATAAATTCAAGTTGGTTTATGTTTTGATTTAATTTTGTTTCAAAAATAAGTCGTGCCAAATATAATATATTTTCGTGTTTATTTTTATGGATGTGTTCAGTTGGTGTATGTTGACGTAAATGTTGTTTGGAAACGAGTCATGTCAAATGTAATAAGTTTTCGTGAGATGGTATAAATTTGAGTAACTTTACATTTCATGAGTGATGTCAAATATAATATGTCCAACTGGTGTAAGACGAATTTACCCTCACATGCAATGAACATGATTGTATTTAACTGAATAAATTAGGGGAAAAGAACAAACAATGCAAGGTTTTTAAAACGTAAAGAATGATTTTTGTAATTTCAAAAGATAAAGGGCATCTATTGTAATTTGGTATAAATATAAAAGACATCATCATCATCATCATACTCAGTAAATTCTACTAATAGCAAAACTAAGGTAGGGTTTTAGGAGGTTAAGATATAGACAGGGGCGGATCCAGGGGTGTTTTGGGGGTTCCCGGGAATCCCCTGGTTTTGTAAAAAATGGAAAAATTAGTGAAAACCTTATATGATTTGGAAAAATTATTGAGAATTTACCAAAAGGAACCCCGCCACTGGATATAGACAACCTTACCTCTACATCATAAGAATAGAGAGACTCATTCCAGTGAGATCTCCGACTCGGTGATAGTTTTACATCAAGCCTTGGACATAAGGCACAAAACATTCAACAATCGGGACCATGGCCGATTAGTGCATATACCCTTTTGTCTTTCGGCTATCAATGCCACCACATGATGCATGATTAAACGTCCGCCGCTTTTAATGTTATTTTCACGAAATTAATAAAATAACGTTAAAATTAGTGCAATTTCACTTTTGTCCCCCAAGGGCCCACACATATATACATTATATGTGCACACCGCAAGCGGAGCGTGAAGAAATGAGTTTAAACTCAATAGAAGACCCTGATCATCTATTGATAATATCAGTATAATAGGATTTGAAATAAGAAGAATCCAATTTCTTTCTGATCCAACTTTAAACTCAAATAAGAAGCAATTAGTAGATTACGACACTGAAATATTAAGCTTTTCTTTTTTTATAATCTGGGTATGATGATGGAAAACTGGATGGTGCAGGACTATAAGCTTAAGTTTTTTTTTGTTCGTTAAAGGACATACTATACAGATCAGATAAAGTGTAAGGACCGTTTATATAATATTGTAAACTATAAACGAACTATTGATATAAGACAATAATCACCCTCTGGTTGCAACCGTACCCGAAAAGAAGTTTTGTGCCTTTGTGGTCTCCCCTTGCTTTATCCTCTTTACATCCTCATCTCTTCATTCTTACTTCTTTTTTAAAGAATTCAAGTAAGCATTCTTGTATCTATTTTACAATTATAAATTGACAAAACCTGAAATTGATAGTTTGAAGTTGTATATTTTGCAACATTGCTTCTTCTTTGTAACTTTTTTCTTAAGACTGTTGAATAGTAACATGAACAAGATTCTTGTTGGTTAACTTTATGGTCAATGAGTCTACTTAATTCACGTTTTATTTTGTGCTAGTATTTGGCAAATAACACATTTAGCGGTTTTGGTAAACGAGACTACGAACTGACGGGTTGGGTAGGGTCCAAACCGCTTTTGCCAAACAGGGTTTTTTTTGGTGAAGTGGGTCGGGTTATAAACAAGTTTGGCGGGCCCAAACTGATTTTTTTATACTCCTCTACTCAAGTCTCAAGATCAACCATTAGTGTAAAATTATATAGAAAAAAACTTGGGTCCCTACATATATGTTTTGGAAAGCCCATTAAGCGGCCCTCAAGGCCCAAGCTGGCAAATTCAACCCACTGACCCAATTAAGAAATAGATAATGGTTTCCAATCCAAAAAGTTGATATCATGAACAGAGGTTGAGTTTTAATCGAATAAGGTTCCAAAATCGCAGGTTCCATTGCATTTTCTCATAAGGCGTGTTCATCTTGTTTGGTTGTTCTTAATGGTTGAAATTTAAGATAGAGAGTGGGTTGTTCAGAAATTGACTTTTTCTAGAAAAAGAAAAAAAAAAAGTTGTGGTTAGAAGTCTTGTGTACTTCAATTCTTATCTAATTCTATCCATAGGTAAATAGATTTTATATTTTATTATTATTATTATTAGTTTTATGGAAACCTAATCTTTGTTTTTTTTTTTTTTTTCCCATAGTAATCAATTTAGTATTTGTATGTATGTCATTCTTTTTTAGTTTTAGGTTTATCATTTATGCCCTCAATTGCAGATTTTTAGTAGTGAGTAGCTTGAAGCCAGTCGCCCATTTGAGGCTAGTCACTCGAGCATTAAAGGTTAGCAAATTTGAATTCTTTCTTGTTGTTCTTTGTTTTAGTTGGGTTGCTAAGTATACATGTTTTGGGTGCATTAGTTTTATATTGATATAGGTGACTAGTTGTGGTTCATTTTTGACATATTTAAGTCGTTTTAACTTTTAACCAGTCCACTCTTTTGCACCAATAATCTTGGGTTAGAAATCTTACAGCTTTTTCCGTCTAATACTTCTTGCTAAGCGGCGAGTAAAACCTAATTTTCTTCTGGAAATATGCAATCCCAAACACCCCTAAAACTTTTTTTTTTTGTGAACAACTAAAATTACACTACACTTGTCCTTTGCAGGATTTGAACCCATCACCATTTGGTTGGGAGTTACCACTTTACCACCAGGGGCTATCCCCTTGGGGACACCCCTAAAACTTATTAACATACAAGAAGAAGAATTCTATTTTCAGTTCAGCTCATGACACAAGCCATACTAAGAAGTTATTTGCTGGTTTTATCTTTGAATATCAAAATTTTGGAAATCAAATTGGCCCAAAGTTAGTCCAAAATTATAACTCATGTTGCTTCAGTGCTAGGCCACCAGGCTGGGGGGGGGGGGGGGGGGGGGGTACAGGGTTATGTAAGGCCGTTGAATTTTTTTATTGTTGTTTATATGCAACCGAAATTCAGGTGATGTCGTAGAATTTTGTACGGTAACCGCATGAAAACATTTGTGACCAGTGACCTTTATTGAAAAAAAAAAAAACGATACCCTAAGCTAAAACTTATACAACAAAAAATTGTTTAACAAGGTTTTAACTCATAAACTAATAAATAAACAACTTAACAAACCCAATAGATGGACAAAAAAAAACTGGTTTGGGCACCTGGGCCTGCCCAAACCGATTCCAACCCGACCCGATCTGAAAAACATGTCAAAAAAACCGGTTTAATCAACCCCAACCAGTTTCAACCTGAACCACTATCGGTTAATAATCAAACCGGTTTTGTCACAAACCGATTATGACCAAAGTTGACCAATGCGGCTTGGTTTATAATCCGAACCGGTTGTTTAAAAAAGAACCGTTTTATACACCTGATAAGCCCACAGAAAGCCTAATTAAGTTGAATAAATCCAGCACATAACCCCAAAAGCCCACATCTTAAAAAACTAAAACCCCACGTCTCCAAAAAACCGGCGTTTGATTCTCATCCCCATCTCACTGCACCGCGCGAACGTCGTCCCCCCCCCCCCCCCCCCCTGCCACCGCCTCACCGCCGTTGCTACGCCTCTCTCTGGACTCTACTCCGCCCTAAAACCTCCGTACACCCTTCAAGTCTTCATTTTTAAGGAGCAAGGTTTGCCCCTTTCTTGAAGTTTTTTGTCAATAGTCGTTATTTATTTGACTTTAATTGATTGATTGATTACTTGTTTACTTAAACTTTTATAACCTGATTTTTTTATTGATGCTAGAATGTTGGTACAGGAATTTGTTATTTTTTTGTAGTTAGAATATTTGCATTTTTAGTTGGATCAATAAAGAGTTGTTTATGAATGGTTGTCGTTTACAAAAAAAATGAAACCTGTATGAACCCGCTTGGTTGCCAGGCTTACTACACAGCAATAAAAGATTGGATCTTTTCAATCTGATTTGTTTGATTGTTGAATAGTAAATCTCTTTCGTTAGACGGTATTGCCACTTAGAATATAGCAAGAAAGATGATCATAAGGATCTATTTTAAGAGATTCTGTGTTGACAATTGCGTTTGAACTACAAAACGGGTTGGGTTGTTTGACACGCTCTTTGTTACAAAACGTTTATGTTCAAGACAAATAGTTTTATATAGCTCCCATGACATGTGACGGATTCAGCCGTCATATAATCATTTGCAGACCTTCTTTGAGCTGGATCCAACAAGATATCTTTATGTTAAGTTTTAAACATGTCATCAAATCTTTTCTTTAGACCTCGCAATTTTGCCCAAATAGTTAGTTTCGGGTCACTTATAAACTTGATTGGCTATTTTGGGCACTAGACAGAGGTTGGTAAAAGTCTACGGGTCAGACTGGGTTGGGGAATATCATGTACGAGTCAAAATGGATGGTTTGTTTTGAAGGTTTTTTTTACAGATTTGGTCATACAGGTCAAGCAGTCACTTAGTTTGATTGGTTTTGAAAGTTCTTTTTTTTCAACGATTGCTCCTCTTATCATCCAGGCCAACGCTGATTTCTGTTCGTATCATCTAGACCTCTAATCTTTGATCTGCTTCCATGCGATTTCTGTGACTTTGAGAGGCAATTTTTTTGCGTGTACATTCATATGTAGTTTATTTGTAAGTTCTTTGCCATTCCTATGCAAAATTTTGCTGTAGAATTTGTATAGGCGTCAGCATATTTCTTTTTTGTGAATGGGCTTGCAACGTTGAGATGTAGCTGGAAAGCAATTGTTTTTGTCTATTTTCTGATCACCAAGTGTTTGATAAAAGTCCCCAATGAAAGCATTAGTAGTAGGAACTAGTAAGCAAGTTGCTAGTTGCTACTACAAATTGTTTTTGTTCGTTTTTGAACTCTCTATATGCATCAATACATACTTTTCCATGGATTCATAGTGGCAATCATCAATATCTTGTGGCTTGTTAGTTGATACTTGTGTGTTAACTCATCATTTCCTGTTATTTTTTTTTATTTCCATCATAGTTGTTGACTAGGATTTATACATAGATATTTAACCCCCTTAATAAAGTTCGATGAATCACTGTTTCTAACACACTCACACACCCAAACTAAAAATAGATGTTGGCATGTTAAACGAGTTTAGTAATATATAATTTTGTCAAATTACAGGTATTCTTTTACCAACTCATCATGGATATTAGTTTCGATGGTCTGATTTCTAGTGACGCTGCAAATACTGGTATACAAATGCATTATATCTCTCTTCCGTCTCCCTCTTTATATATGTTTTGATACCTCTTCTTGACGGTCTAATGGTGGTTACTATCGACTTTTTTGTTGCAGCAAAAGGCGGTATAAAGTTTCAACCCAAAGGCAAACCCAAGCCTAAGCCCAAGCCCAAGACTAATGCCCAGCCAGAACCAAAGCCCACACCACCCCCTTCAACACAGCTTGTTGAGGTTGCTGCTTCTACAGCGGAACAGACTGGAGATGACGTCAATCAAATTATTGGAAATATCGTGGATAGTTTGCAGTCTTCCTTTGAAAAGTCACCGGAAGAGGTGCGTAAATCTAAATATCTAACGTTAGCTGTATGCTTTGTATTACAACATTTGGCTAATTTTCTCTAGGGTTGAACACAGAACGCTAAAGCGGGTATTACATTGGATTCTCCTAATGACTTTCTTCCTGAATCTTCAACTGCAACAGGTCAGTTAAGGGTGTCGTGTGTAACACTCATTCTGTTAAATATAGCGAAACAAACACATATATTATTTGTTTGTCTTATCATTCTAATTTTCTAATTTATCTTACTGATATAAGCTCTCAACATGCTCAGTGACACCAGCTCTTGATGTTTCCGTGGATGGGAAGCTAGCGGCGGGACCCACTGAACCTGAATTGATTACTAATATTGATGATTCCACAACCTTAAAAAGTATTGAAGCGCTCGATCCATTAACAGGGGAGAAAGGTGCTATTTATAATGATAACGACGGTTTTCAGATAGGAAATTTATCATCAGGATCAAAGGTGAATACACGAGTTCTTTTTTTTTACTTTTACTCAAATACACCATGTCAATAAACTTCGCTACAAACCCATAATTTTTGGAATTGTTTGAGATTCAGGAAGTCGAAGACGCCATTTTTTGGGAACCTAACATTTTGGATCAGTCAGGTAAATCCACTTGTTTGTTACACTCATGTAGAAGAAGAATTTTGACCCATTACTTATGAACGGGTCGATTCCGGTCTATGTTGTCAAAAGCGCAAAAAGTGCGAGCCTAGGCGCACCTATAGCGCCTGGTGGTAGCCTAGGCGCAAAAATGGTTTAAAAAAAAACGGTGCTGAGGCGCAAAAAGGCGCGCGGCTAGGCGCAAAAACGGTGCTGAGGCGTAGAAGCAGAAAACAAAAGGCAACGCACAAAAAAAAAACCCCGAAACCGAGTGCGTGCAAAAACTCCCGCAGGACGTGCGGGCATGC
>JARYGA010013525.1:0-64278 GCA_030545235.1 Helianthus tuberosus
GCTTAAAATGCAATTTATACTCAGCCGTATATTCTAATCAGCAAGCACAAGTACCTCTACTGGGGCTCTCAATCAGGAAAGAAGGTTTTATTAACCTATTAGATTCCTAACGGGTCTTATTTAAGTTGTAACTTAGACCGGTTAGTTTTAAGGTAAAGTTTACGGTTCAAAACGCAAGATTAAGCGAAGACCGGATTAGAGTGTGATTTAGACCCGAAAAGTATGGAGACTTGTATAATATGGGTAAACTAAACACATTCTGGATTTTGAAGTGAAAATGATAAGATTCCCGTTTCGGTTAATTTATGCAAACTAGTTACATAAACCGTACCGAACGCAAAAAATGCATACGGGTAACCAAATGAGTCATGAACATGTTTCACAGGTTAATATGCCTTAAATATGTTGTGATATCAGTAGGATACCTTCCATTATGCCCAAAACGAATTTAAAACCAGTTTATGCCCCGTAGGGGTATTTTGGTCATTTTAATGTTTATAAAAGAGGTTAAATAGAAATCTGAGGTTCTGGTCTAAAATAATCAGTAAAAGTATTTATTTTAGTAAATTATATCAGTAGGACATCATATATATGTGAAATTTATCATTTATGGCCAAACTATGCACCGTAGGGGCATTTTGGTCATTTCACATAAGCTTTAAGTGTCAAATTTGGAAATCGGAGTTCAAAACTTTTATTACTGTTAAAGTATAAAAATTGATTCATAACATCAGTAGGTAACAAGCTTTAGGTGACTAATATGGTTTTAAACCATACTATGCGCCTAAATCGCATAAAAGTCGGTATTTGACGGTATTTGGGTTAAATAAGAAAATCTGAGATTTTGAACAGCCTTTACAGTTTAAAATAACTTATTTACTATATAAAATCAGTAGCAAAAGGTTTGGTATGTAAAGGATGTGTAAAACTTATTTTATTAGTAAAAAGGGCATAACCGTCAATTACCGAGTCAATGCAAGAACCCTATGTTATGACCAGTTTAAAATTCAACAAAAATCTTCAAAAATTCCTAAATATTATATTACATCAGTGGGTAAAAGTTTTGGTGTCAAAAATTGGGTTTAAATAGGTTTTATGCCGAAAGTGCCGTTTAATTAATAAAAAGGCTTTAATTTACGATATTGAGCATAACTCCTAATTTAGACCTCAAACTGATGTCAAATTTTTAGGATATGTTTATAAATCAGTAATAAAGGTTTTTGTCCTCTCACATTTTCAAAAAATCTCGTTTTAATCTCAAAATGGCATAATGGTCAAGTTTTAGGCATTTAACGGAAACATGTAATGAACCAGGATTTCTAAGGAACCAAGTTGTATAACCTCAGGGGATAATACTAACATATAATATGGTCCTAAAGGAATCCTAAGGTATATCTAAACTATGCTAAATCGGGTCAGAACTGAAAGTCAAAGCAAAAGTTTACTTTTGCGACTTTCGGTTCCGAACCGAGCCTAAACTCAGAATTGTCGGGTTGAACATGCCTAGACATGTTCAATTAATATTTACCAAGTTATTAAAGTGACAAAACTGATTTTATTGCCTTTACATCATTAGTTATGAATTTTATTTAAAAACTGACTCGTTAGACTTTTATTTATTACTTTGACCCGACAATTTACTTAAGCAACCGTGGTAATTAGGAGGTGCCCTTTTGAGGGTTTAATACCTAGCTAATTACGATCACGTAGCCATGTTCATTGCGAACAATGGCTCGACCGTTTAAAAGTCAAAACATTTATCACGAACGCTTGACTTTTAGGTTTTTAAGCCAAATAAAAACAACTAGCCATAAGAGGGGACTTACAAGGGGTCCAAGCAAGGATGAACTTGATCTAGGATGCTCAGGTATGAAGCATAAAAGCTCCAACTTAGAACAATTCAGATCAAGTGTGAAATGAGAGCAAGAACAAGTGGGTTTATATAGGATTTCAAGAACCGTTAGGATCGTTCCTCGATAATTTAGCTTCGATCTGGACCGTACACGTAAGGCACATGGTTTTGGAATACTAGGGGTGCCCCAAAACCATCAAACGGTATTGAATAAGTTACATAAAGGACCCTGGACTTCAAGTTACATGCTGAAAATGGACCTGCTGTTGCCGAACATGATATTCTGCCCAGATGAGGCCGTGGCGTCGCACCACGGCAAATCCTTATGGTGGTGGCGCAGCGCCACCATGTGCCAGCTCCATAAACTTTGCCAAAATGGAAGAAATGGTCCCTACAACACTTTTAAGTTATTTTTGATGCGTTTAAACCCCGTTAACCCCATTTCAAGGCTCTACAATGATGCCTAAACATAGGGAACATGAAACATTCTCAAAAATTTGCCAGATGTCAGTTCGTTTGGTCGTACGGTTGCGTTGTTCGGCTAATTACGACGAAACACGAACGGACACGAAAAATGATCCAAATTACACGACGAATGGAATTTTATCATGCCAATCACTAAAATAAAATATTTTAATTATTACATAAATTTTTGGATGTCCGGATATATTCAGAACGTAAGATATGCCCGAAAATGCAAACTTATGCACTTTTTGACGCTTTTAGTCCCTGTTGATCAAATAAGTTTATTTTTGCGCACCAAACACCTCTAAGCCTATTTCTAAGCTATGTAAAGGATATTTAGGGCATGTTTAACTTATGATCATATTCCGGAAGGTTCGATGTCATACGAATCGATAGACTTTTGCAGTTTGACGCAAATAGTCCCTCTAATGCGCAAACTTGAGTATATCGTCGTTTAATAGCATCGAAGCCTTATCTAATCCATATTAGGCATTCTTGAGAGTATTAATAAACATCACGATGCTTCGGGTTTGTTAAAAGGTCACTCAGAGGTAAGAATTAACATGTTGACGCTTTTAACCCTTCATTGCGCAAACTTTCAATTAATTACGCAAACTGCTACACTCGATCAACAAGTGGCTCATTTGTGAATATAAATACCGTAAGAGGTTAATTAGAGACTTATTTTAAGCATGATAACAATTCCAGTCCTTCCATAATAAAAGTTATTTGATTTTTCTCAAAAAATTAGTCCTTCATAGTCAACGTTTGACTTTATTAGGGTTTATTACACGTGTCAATACATCATTGGACGTGCTTTTACAAGGTGTTACATCCTCACCCCCTTAAAAGAAATCTCGACCTCGAGATTTGCTAAAATAATGGAAGTACTTTCAGACGTATTATGGACTTAACCTCCATAGCATATTTGGGGCCTCTCCAATCACCCACGGTGACCTTTATAATAAGTACATGTATCCTTTTGGAGCTTCTTAACCTGTCGATCCTTAATCGATACGGGTTTCTTGTTATATCATAAATCTGCGTATCATTATGTGATAATGCTTCTTGACTTATCGGCGAAACATATCCTTAAATCACTAGTGTGGGTCACATTGATTTTCATCAAGCTCCTCAGGTAAGTTTTAGCTTATAAGCTACTTGATCTTGATATATTCGATTTCCTCGAATGATTCTATATATCCAGAGCTTAACTTACCCTGATAAATTAAAATTCAGCACACCCTTCTTAGGGCGATACCTTCAATTGAGCCTTATTCCTTATTAAGGACTTAAGAGGGTTGCGACTTTCATCAATCCTTGATTTTTCCGCCGATTACTGGCAACTTACAGATGATTACGAATTCGAAAGATCTTATTCGTTGTTTCCAAGGTAATTTCAGGTCCTGCTAATTCGGACTTACCGAACTTCTGTCTAACAATAGATGTTTAACATCCCATCTATACAAGGTCTCCAAAGGAGCAGCCTTGGTACTTATATATCGACTATTAGTTATAGAATAGCTTATTTAAGGTGGGATGGTTATTCCAACCACTGCTTAAAACCAATCTTAAGGAATAGCTAATCCTTACAGCTAGTCGAACAAATCGACGATCCTGGGCAGCTGATGGCGATTCTTAATTGTTGCCTAAATAGGGTTGCGGTAATCAATGCATAAGTATAATGAACCGTCTTTCTTAATTTATAATACCGAAATTCTTAAAATTTTGAATTAGGCTTTAAGAACCTTTATCTTAAAATACATTTAATTAGGGGTTCGATTCTTCCAATGATGGTACTAGTCGTCCTGGAGATTCCTCAATAATGTAGCCCTATGCGGGATATAAATCTTAACTCTACTTGCCTTTCAGGAGTTAAACAGGGTAGTCTTTGGAGAAGATAATCAAGACACAAGGAAATTACAGAGATTTTCCAAATCTCAGGCCCCAGGTTCTACTATCATTGCCTGTGTCAGATAAATGACACATTTTCTTTATAAGTCCACGGATTCCTTAATCAGAGACACGTACTTGGACAATTCCTACATTGGATATCTTCTTTGAATACCACTAGCCTACTCTAGTACCATATGACCATCAGGATATCTCAGTGGTTCCATACATTAAACCTCCATACTGATCAGGCATGGAAGCAATCTATGGGACACACTAGGATACGCCAATCCTCATATGGCTCCTTTATCGAGCATAGTCTAGCATTCGCAGTTGATAGAAATCAATGATATAACAAAATAAAATAACATATATCATCGTACTCAATCTGGAGAAAGAGTACTTTAGATTTTAATGAATGAAGATTGTAGGACGAAAATAGAAGTAAGGGTCTCTTATGATTCTTGTTGGTAAGTTTTACCTTACACTTAATGTCTGGAGTTCTTATGGGGGATTTCTAAGAGTTTGCTAAGCTTATGGTCTTATGAGAGACTCAGTAGCACCTGAATCCAAACGTAATTCTTAGCAATAAGATCACAATAAGGGGTTTATCTGGTGTCATCCTTGATATGAACTACCTCTAACATTCATCAGGAGGGTTTAGGCGCCTCCATTCTTAATTCTTCTATACTTAGCTATAAAATCTTTGACAGTTTTAGGGCAGTTAGCTCTGATGTGGCCCTTAATGCCACAGCCGAAACAGACTGCATTCCTTATGTTTCTATATTCAGGGAACTACAGATGCCACACTGCTTTGACCTTCAGTCTGTTAGACACTGTCCCAGTGCCTTTTGTTGCAGGTCATGCATACAGGCTCCTCAGATCTCTGGGAGTTATCCTTCTCCCTTTTTCCTTTCTTTGTTAGTCTCAGATTTGACTGATTTACTTCCTAACCCATCTAATGTGAGTGGCAGAAATGGATCCATAATGGATTTATAAGAAGAAGACTTTGACATCTTAACATGCCCTCTTATTTCTGATGCTAAACCACCAATATATATATATAGTGCATTATGCTTAGACTCTGGGTTTACTGAATAGGGTACTATCCCAGACAATTAGCTAAAGTCTATAACGTTCTGTTTACAGTCTAGATCCATCATGGTGAGAATCAGAAAATTCTTATTCCACCTTTTCCATTCCGTGTTGCAGACAACCAGTTTTTCTAATTAGTCCATGAACCTGGATCATCCCAATTTGTGTAAGAGTATTCTTCATGTAATCTTATTAAAGTCTTCCACCAATTAAGGGCACTGCCCTTGAATGACTGTGATACATATCTCACAATGTCTCTCTCAGCACAACCGCTGATGTCCATAATGGTTTCTATTTCATCCAACAATTTCATGCAATCAATGGCCCCTTTTTCGCCATTGAAGTCTCTTGATTTGCAAGAGACGAAGTACTTTTAAGTACATCCTTTAGAGGAATGGGGCTCCTCACTATATATCATCTTATTTAGTTCATTTTTTTGCATTCGAAGTATGAACAAAACTCTTTTTCATGATCAGAGGGAATATGATTTAGAACGAGTAGCATTCTGCTCTTTGAACCTTTTCATGACCTTTCTCATAGCCTTTCTAACAGCTGCGTCAGTCACATTAACCTTGAGGTTCACATTTGTTGCATCATTAGCATTTGTCGCATCATCAGTATCACAACTGTTATTTGTCTCATTCAAGTTTGCCATACTTGAACTTTGGCACTAAACGCAAAAATTAAACAATTGCTTAATTGCATTTCTATAGCGAGTCATCACCCTGACGACCTAACATACATTAACCATGGTATTATTAAACCATATAAGCTAATAGGGTATGAACATTCCTAATGAATGTTATTTGAATGTACATTAATTACATTCTGCCTAGGTCACAAAAGGACCATCAATGGCCTTTAGGGTTTGGACCGAGTCCATTACCCTTTTGACAGGGGATCAAAATGTCATAACCGTCTTTGTCATATTGATGATTTTAGATAGCTCGAAGGCTTGCCATAATGGCTTTCTAAAATAGGAAACATGAGTCCGTCAGGAAGGACATAAATACAAACGCATGTCACGGAGGACACTAATTTATAAGCCGCAATCTTATTAGATTAGGGGTTTTAAGATTTGAACCTAGTTCTTCACCGTTGGATAGGGAGTCATAGACTACCATTGTCATCGTCTTGAAAGACGATTTATTTTGGCACATAGGCAAATCATAGGACTTCATTAATGGATGCTTACATATATACATATATGTGTATATATATATATATATATATAATTATCGTCATTGAGTATATTAGTCATGATCTTATCGATCTTATAGACCATAAGGCTTGGGCATTGCCCATTACCTTCGACGATGTACCATAATGGCCATATTCGACAATGTCTCTAATGGACAATATAGTATATAACCCGTAGGCGAGATAGATCCTATTGGTGATTCAGGATAACGCCACGAAGGGTAATACAATAAACACACTTATATATAGGAAGTACCAGCGGCGTATCCACCATGTGTTTATTGTATTACTCTAGTTTCGTTATCTAAATCACTGTCAAGATACACATAAATCATAATCATCGAGTCGGAAAGTACTTCTTGAAATCTCACTATGAAGATAGGAAGACCTAAGACTGTACTTTAAATATCTTATAAAATAATATGATCATCGTATTAGATGATATTAGTCATGATCGCATTGATCATATAGACTGTTAGGGTTGGGTATAACCCACCATTTTGAACAGGGGATTATAAAGACCACCACTAACTTTGTCTTATCTCTAATAGAATAAAGTATAGCCCGTAGGCATTTCATCACTAGGGATGTTAATATTATGATCATCATACTAATGATACTAGTCAGCATCGCATTGATCATATAGACTATGGAATTTGAGCATAGCTCATCCCCCCCCCCCTTGGGCAAGGAATAAAAAACAATTATAATTGCCTTGTCACGATTGGACAATATAATATAGCCCATAGGCAAAACATTATTAAGGATGTTAAATTTAATCATCATATTGATGATTTTTAGTCATGATCTCATTGATCATATAGACTATTAGGCTTGAGCATAGCTCACTACCTTGAACAGGGGATCATAAAGATCACAATGTCAATGTCACTAATGGACAATATATTATAGCCCGTAGGCAAAACATCACTAAGGGATGTTAAATAACATGATCATCATATTAGATGATATTAGTCATGATCGCATCGATCATATAGACTATTATGTTTGGACCTAGTCCAATATTTTTAGACAGGGAGTCGTAGACCACAACTGTCGTGTTGTCTTATTGGACAACAAGTTTAGCCCGTAGGCACTTCATCACAAATGGATGTTTATATTTTGATCATCACATTGATGATACTTGCCATGATCAAATTCGATCATATAGGCTTTAAGGCTTGGACGCAGTCCAATTACCTTGACGGCTGGTGTGGTTTCTCAAGTCACACTGCCAGGAGTGTTAACACGTTCTCAGATGTTAACAAGGATCAATTTGTCTTAATGGTTACACAATATTACCATGATCGCATTGATCATATAGGTTTGGAGGCTTGAACATAGTTCACCACCTCTGGATAGAAGGGGTATCTCCCTTAACTATCATGGTAGAAGGAATAATCATCCTTAACTACCGAAGGTTTTAGCCAATTTATGTGGACTTGCCACTTGGCAGGGGTAAACCATTAAGAAGATCTTATGAAATTATCTAGCAGATCGATAAGGTTCGAATCAATTCATACTAATGGTTGATAAAGGACGATATGAGTACCTATATAAAATCTTCAAAACTCTCCATAAATCATTAGGAAATTTACCATAATGCCTTAAACAGTACTTTTAGTATCTTATTTGTCCACAGAGGACTTAAAAAGAAATTATAAGTCCGTATAGGGACCATAAAAATATCATATGTCCGTATAGGGACTATAAAATTATCATAAGTCCGTATAGGGACTATATTAAAACCGTTTGCCCATGTAGGGACTATAATAAACATACGTGTATACCAAGTCTTATCAGGAGACGTAGGTCCACAAGGACTATGATGAAATACTATGTCCACAAAGGACTACAATAATCAAATGCCTAAACAGGGACTTTGATGAAAAGAAGTATGATAAAGGAGGATCTTCTAATGTCTTCCTCTCTTTATTCTAATTGTTTCTTCATCTCTATATATCGTACGCAGTAGCGACTCCGAAGATTTTAGTGAATAAACAATTATTTCAATTCAGGATCCATTGCAGAAGTAGAATCCAAGGATTGAATGATTTAAGAAACGACATGGATCACAGATTAGGTTTTGACTGGTATAATCTAAGTCTGAAGTCTCAAAATTCGAAGGTAAGAAATAGGGATTTAATAACATCTATATGTATCATCCTCAATATGGGAGCCTCAGGGACCTTCTGGTATGGACTCCGTAGTCTGGATAAGGGTTTAAACAAGTTTGGTTTTGGGAATAGGTCCATAAATGTCTCTCCTTCAACCAGTCGCACGCTTATCCTAGTCGTGGTATGAAACTTAGCATTTCTTGGCTTCTGATAGGAAGAATCTCCATCCACGGCTTCTTTGATTGACGACATATTCCAAAAATACATAAAATCGAAAACAATATTTTACTTAATAGGGTTGAGAGCATTCCTATGTTAAGTCTAGACTCAGAAGGTCTAAGGAATGTGCTACTGTGACATTTGAGATTAAACACTAAAGGCTAGTGTTTAATTCACTCAAACGTTGGCTCTGATACCAACCTGTCACACCCCGATATTTCCACGTATTACCGGTGGGCCCGGTGGGGAGTATCGTGACGTAGTTGATATCATCATAGTCAAATAATCACAGTTCAATGCACAGCGGAAGTCTAAAGTAAATATATTACAAACCGATTCAAAGTAACATCAAATATTACAAACGGATTGTAAGATGGATCCACAGGCAGATCTTAAAACAGAAATATAAACACTGTTCAACAGACTTTAGACGTTTAGAACTTGCAAGATTCCCTATTAATGCCCTGAGCTCCCAGCCAATTTACGTACAATACCTGTCACTTAACCTTTTTGGAAAATACGTCAGTTTATACTGGTAAATACAATTAACTGACTATTTTGAAAAACTTTATGAAAATTGATTTAAATGCACAAGGCACAAATATTCTTTTATAACTTGGGATAATTATTTAAAAATAAACTTGTAAAAGAATTATATGTTTGTTATACGTTCAGTAGCCCGGGCTGAATACCGGGTTAAAGATTAATAGACACACCACATAATATAATCCCGCGGTGAGTTATTCTCGAACAGGCGGTTATATATTTTTATATAAGCACCGGCAGGTGTATGCCTACACTCCGTGCTTAAGTCGTGGCCATTTCAATGAATGAGCCGAGGATATCCAGGACACGGTCATTAACCCCCCAAAGGCTTTAAACAAACAAAACAGATTAAACGGGTTATCTTAATAATTTAACCTCCATACGATTAAAAATTTAATACCCGACCAAGCGGTATTTTATATACCGTACCCCAAGCCCGTATAAGGGAAAATAAGTTAAAAGTATTTACCTGAGCTTAAAATGCAATTTATACTCAGCCGTATATTCTAATCAGCAAGCACAAGTACCTCTACTGGGGCTCTCAATCTGGAACGAAGGTTTTATTAACCTATTAGATTCCTAACGGGTCTTATTTAAGTTGTAACTTAGACCGGTTAGTTTTAAGGAAAAGTTTACGGTTCAAAATGCAAGATTAAGCGAAGACCGGATTAGAGTGTGATTTAGACCCAACAAGTATGGAGACTTGTATAATATGGGTAAACTAAATACATTCTGGATTTTGAAGTGAAAATGATAAGATTTGACCCGTTTCGGTTAATTTATGCAAACTAGTTACATAAACCGTACCGAACGTGAAAAATGCATAACGGGTAACCAAATGAGTCATGAACATGTTTCACAGGTTAATATGCCTTAAATATGTTGTGATATCAGTAGGATACCTTCCATTATGCCCAAAACGAATTTAAAACCAATTTATGCCCCGTAGGGGTATTTTGGTCATTTTAATGTTTATAAAAGAGATTAAATAGAAATCTGAGGTTCTGGTCTAAAATAATCAGTAAAAGTATTTATTTTAGTAAATTATATCAGTAGGACATCATATATATGTGAAATTTATCATTTATGGCCAAACTATGCACCGAAGGGGCATTTTGGTCATTTCACATAAGCTTTAAGTGTCAAATTTGGAAATCTGAGTTCAAAACTTTTACTTACTGTTAAAGTATAAAAATTGATTCATAACATCAGTAGGTAACAAGCTTTAGGTGCCTAATATGGTTTTAAACCATACTATGCGCCTAAATCGCATAAAAGTCGGTATTTGACGGTATTTGGGTTAAATAAGAAAATATGAGATTTTGAACAGCCTTTACAGTTTAAAATAACTTATTTACTATATAAAATCAGTAGCAAAAGGTTTGGTATGTAAAGGATGTGTAAAACTCATTTTATTAGTAAAAAGGGCATAACCGTCAATTTTACCGAGTCAACGCAAGAACCCTATGTTATGATCAGTTTAAAATTCAAAAAAAATCTTCAAAAATTCCAAAATATTATATTACATTAGTGGGTAAAAGGTTCGGTGTAAAAAATTGGGTTTAAATAGGTTTTATGCCGAAAGTGCCGTTTAATTAATAAAAAGGCTTTAATTTACGATATTGAGCATAACTCCTAATTTAGACCTCAAACTGATGTCAAATTTTTAGGATATGTTTATAAATCAGTAATAAAGGTTTTTGTCCTCTCACATTTTCAAAAAATCTCGTTTTAATCTCAAAAGGGCATAATGGTCAACTTTTAGGCATTTAACGGAAACATGTAATGAACTAGGATTTCTAAGGAACGAAGTTGTATAACCTCAGGGGATTATACTAACATATAATATGGTCCTAAAGGAATCCTAAGGTATATCTAAACTATGCTAGATCGGGTCAGAACTGAAAGTCAAAGCAAAAGTCTACTTTTGTGACTTTCGGTTCCGAACCGAGCCTAAACTCAGAATTGTCGGGTTGAACATGCCTAGACATGTTCAATTAATAATTACCAAGTTATTAAAGTGACAAAAATGATTTTATTGCCTTTACTGTTGGTGCATACGTCTGTCGACTTCGTCTTGTATCGAGTCTTGTATTGTATTAGATAGATCAGGGCACAGAAAACGAGAAATGTGTTTTATAGGTAATTTCGCTTGAAATGACACAAGGTCATTTCAAACGAAATTAACATGTTAATTGCATTTGAACTAATTCAGCGCGGAATTAGATTCCGCTTGGGCAGTTTCAAGCGAAATTAGCAGCCTATAAATACCTGATGTGTCTTGTCATTTGTAACGATTCTGATTCCGGTAGCGAAGCTCTGCCGAAGTGTCTACAGCATTGTAATCGATCTAATATCATTCAAAAGACAGTTTAAAGTGATATTCTAGCTGAATTGACCGCGATACATCTGTTTCCGCCTTTTGTATTGAGAAAAACTCTTCTGATCGACTCGTTTGGGTCACAAAACGATCCTACAAACATTGAAAATTGCTAATCATGTGCTGTTGAAGAAAAGATTCTCTAAAGGGAACATACTAAAAGTCGAAGCCGTCATCTCTCTGATTTTGCGGAAGCAATAGCCTGAGCTCTCACGGCCCTCGCAATTTAACCCTTTACAGATATCATCTAGGTATATTCACCTGTAAGACTGAATATTGGGATCTGGATACGGGAGTATATTCTGAGGTGGGACACGCGATTAAGTTTAAGTGCTTAAAACATTAATATCATATCTCGAAGCAGTTGAACTTTGTGTGAAAATTTAAGTGGATCAGTATACTGACAATCTAAGTGAATCGTTTAGAACTTAAAATGTTAAAGCTTAACGATGTTGGTGATTTGTCTCAAAAACTGATATGATCCTCTTACACAAACTCACAAAAATATTGTTTGTATATATTTCTTTAATGCATTTCTTAAATTCAAAAATACAAAAAGATTTTAGTGTGTTTTAGCATAAATCTTTGAAAATTCAAAAAGATTTTTGATAACTGATGTTGGAGAGCTGATTTTCAAAATTCCGAGTGCTAAACATGATGAGCATTTTGTGAGGGGAAGTCTGTGTTTAAATAAGAAAAGATTTTGAATGTTTGCTTACAAGTGGTCATCATAAGTTTTTAAAATGTTAAATCATTTCATTCATACATATGGTTCATCAGAGATTAACATTGTAAAATCATTTGATGCGTGTTTGTGTATACTAGTGGTAAGCAGAGAATAATTTGTCATATTTTAAATTCATGAGATTTATCTTGGGTAGAGAATGTGCAGGTTAGCCAGGTTTCGATACCTGAGAATTGGATGACAGCCAGGTCACGATCTTGATTCTATGTAAGTCAGACTGCGATTCCAGTTGTAAGAGCCAGCCACAGATCTTGATATAGAAGATTGTAGAGCCAAGTTCAGATCCTGAAGTTAATGCAAACTGATGATGCTAATGAACTTAAGGAATCAAGAGATCTGATCAAGAGAATTAGAGAGAGTTAGAGCCAGATCGAGATTCTGGAGAAGAAGAGAAGAGAGAGATTTGAGGATACTTTACATTGTTAGATACGTCGGAAGAGGTCGAGAAGATTGAGAAAGACTGAAAGTTTGACAACCGAAGACTCGACACTGAAGACTCGTCAACATCCGAGGGGGAGTCTGTTGGTGCATACGTCTGTCGACTTCTTCTTGTATCGAGTCTTGTAATGTATTAGATAGATCAGGGCACGGAAAACGAGAAATGTGTTTTATAGGTAATTTCGCTTGAACTAATTCCGCGGGGAATTAGTTTCCGCTTGGGCAGTTTCAAGCGAAATTAGCAGCCTATAAATACCTGATGTGTCTTGTCATTTGTAACGATTCTGATTCCGGTAGCGAAGCTCTGCCGAAGTGTCTACAGCATTGTAATCGATCTTATATCAATCAAAAGACAGATTAAAGTGATATTCTAGCTTAATTGACCTCGATACATCTGTTTCCGCCTTTTGTATTGAGAAAAACTCTTCTGATCGACTCGTTTGGGTCACAAAACGATCCTACAAGAATTTTTATCGACGTCAATTCAGCTAGAATATCACTTTAAACTGTCTTTTGATTGATATTAGATCGATTACAATGCTGTAGACACTTCGGCAGAGCTTCGCTACCGGAATCAGAATCGTTACAAATGTCAAGACACATCAGGTATTTATAGGGATGCTAATTTCGCTTGAAACTGCCCAAACGGAATCTAATTCCGCGCGGAATTACTCAAACGGAATCAACAAGTTAATTTCGTTTGAAATGACCTTGTGTCATTTCAAGCGAAATTACCTATAAAACACATTTCTCGTTTTCTGTGCCCTGATCTATCTATTACAATACAAGACTCGATACAAGACGAAGTCGATAGACGTATGCACCAACAAACTCCCCCTCGGATGTTGACGAAGTCTTCGGTGTCGAGTCTTCAGTTGTCAAACATTCAGTCTTTATCAGTCCTCTCGACCTCTTCCGAAATATATAACAATGTAAAGTATCCTTTATCCCTCTCTTCTCTTTCTCTCCAGAATCTCAATCTAACTCTAACTCTTCACTAATTCTCTTGATCAGATCCCTTGATTCCTTAAGTTCATCAGCATCATCAGCTTTACATGAATGTCAGGATCTGAACTTGGCTCTACAATCTTCTATTCCAAGATCTGTGGCTGGCTCTTACAACTTCAGACTCCCCCTTAAGTTGTGCTTAGGATAACAACCTGACTTCCACAGATTCAAGATCGAGACCTAGCTTTCATCCAATTCTCAGGTATAGGAACCTGGCTAACCTGCACATTCTCTACCCAAAAATAAATTTCACGAATTTTAAAATATGACAAAATTTATTCTCTGCTTACCACTTGTATACACAAACACACATTAAATGATTTTACAATGTTAATCTCTGATGAACCATATGTATGAATGAAATGATTTAACATTTTAAAAACTTCTGATGACCACTTGTAAGCAAACATTCAAAATCTTTTCTTATTTAAACACAGACTCCCCCTCACAAAATGCTCATCATGTTTAGCACTCGGAATTTTGAAAATCAGCTCTCCAACATCAGTTATCAAAAATCTTTTTGAATTTTCAAAGATTTATGCTAAAACACACTAAAATCTTTTTGTATTTTTGAATTTAAGAAATGCATTAAAGAAATATATACAAACAATATTTTTGTGAGTTTGTGTAAGAGGATCATATCAGTTTTTGAGACAAATCACCAACACCGTTAAGCTTTAACATTTTAAGTTCTAAACGATTCACTTAGATTGTCAGTATACTGATCCACTTAAATTTTCACACAAAGTTCAACTGCTTCGAGATATGATATTAATGTTTTAAGCACTTAAACTTAATTGCGTGTCCCACCTCAGAATATACTCCCGTATCCAGATCCCAATATTCAGTCTTACAGGTGAGTATACCTAGATGATATCTGTAAATGGTTAAATGCGAGGGCCGTGAGAGCTCAGGCTATTGCTTCCGCAAAATCAGAGAGATGACGGCTTCGACTTTTGGTGTGTTCCCTTTAGAGAATCTTTTCTTCAACAGCACATGATTAACATTTTGCAATGTTTCATCATTTTTTATGCTGAGGGTGGGCTATATTTCAAGCAAGCGTAAAGTATTCTCCGGGGACTAAGCCATTGCTTCCGCAAAATCAGAAGTCCCGGGATAACACCCCAGATATCACTAAGCATAAAGACCTAGTATTTCAGAAAGAGGGACCTTTCAAACAAGATTTCGGGAGTTACCCATATATCCGAGAGATGTTCCCCACGATATAAGTAAGTTTGAAATTTATGTTTATATCTCGTCACAATTTACTAAATGTGTAAAAACCTACTGGCATATCATCAGTGAGACCGTTTATCACAATTTAACTATCCAATTCTTTAGCGTGCTGTGATCGTTCACTGAAGTACTATCATTTCCTCTTTTTGACAACAAAACTCATTTTTGATTTTATCATGTTTTTGACATTTTCAAATTTTCAAATGTTTTTGAATTTTCTGAAATTTCTGAAATTTTCAAATTTTCAAAGATTGATATAATTTCGTTCGAATAAATTGCTGTAATTTCAAACGGAATTAGTTCTGTTTGAACGTTTCGAACGAAATCACTAATTTCGTTTGAAGCTTATTTCGCTTCAAGGGTAATTAAGTTTGAAAATGTGTTATTTCACACGAAATCAGGTAATTTCGTTTGAGAGGGCTATTTCGTGTGAAAAGTAATTTCGTGTGAAGAGGTATTCCGTTTAAAGACGTGATTTTGTCTGAGCTTGATTTCGTTTGAAAGTATCAGAGTTTTGTGAAATTTGTTACCGAAACATGGAAGAGGAATTTTATAACGCATTTGCTACCACCCCGACTACTCCGGCTAGTGTTACTCAGAACTTGACCATGGAAAATGAAACGGGCACTATGCAAAAACCGCCAAAGCTTATGAACATTGAAGAGTATAAAGGATGGGAGGAACGATTTGAGAATTGGGTTCAAGCAAATTATTTGGATGCTTGGGAATGCGTGGAAACGAAATATGTTAGACCTTTAAATGATGAGGAAGAGGAGATT
The DNA here is from genome assembly GCA_030545235.1 of Helianthus tuberosus. Classification (NCBI taxonomy): domain Eukaryota; kingdom Viridiplantae; phylum Streptophyta; class Magnoliopsida; order Asterales; family Asteraceae; genus Helianthus; species Helianthus tuberosus. The sequence continues at coordinate 15,974 of JARYGA010013525.1, forward strand.
GCTATTAAGGATCTAAGTGTTGATGATCGAAAGAAATACAAAAATGAAAAGATGATGATCAGTCTTTTGCATCAAGCTGTGAAGGAAGATATCTTGGTTTTACTGCAACACACTAGAAGTGCATATTCAATTTGGAGAGCTTTAAAATCAAAGTTTGTTGGAAGTAAAGAAATGATCAAGAACAAAAAATCACTTTTGAAGAAAGAGTTCGATTTATTTCGTGGTTTGAGAACTGAAAGCACAAAACAGATCATCGAAAGATATTGCAATCTGTTAGTCCAAATGAAGAGAGTGAGCATCAATAAAGATAATGAAGAGTTGGTAGAAAAGTTGGCTGATGCATTGCCACATGAAACTTGGGGCACGTATTTGATGATGTTGAGAAATAAGAAAGATTTTGGAAATCTGACATTGAACAAGTTCATTGAAAAGCTTGAAGCTCAAGAGATGGAGCAAAGAAAGATATCAAGAATGAAAGATTTTGATGGAGAACAAGATATCGGTCTTTATTACAAGGGAGGTATTAGTGACAAAACCAACATGTCACCAAAGGTTGAAACTGCATTCAATACTAAAAGTTCATCAGGAGGGTCATCTAAAGGATCAAACAGCAAAACTGAATTTTCTTCATATCCATCTGATGATCCAAATTTTTCAACAACCAAGAATGGCAAGAGATTACAATGCAACATTGTTTTGAATCTTGAAAATGGTGAAAATTTCTCTGAAGAGGTTGCAAAACGTCACATGTCGTGGGAACTGTACTAGAATCATATGAAAGTTTAGTTACAGGAAAGATCGGGAATCCAATGTTGACAAAAGAGGATTATGATCAGATTGATGCTGAGGAGATGGAATTGATGGATATAAAGTGGTGTTTGGCGAGTGTTTTGAGAAGAGCCGAAAAGTTTAAACAAATTACGGGAAGAGATGATTTCCGTGATGCAAATGTTTCTACTCTAGGTTTTGACAAATCTAAAGTTACTTGTTTTCGTTGCAGGGAAAAAGGACATTTCAAGAGAGAGTGCACAAATCGCGAAGCAAGTGGAGCTCAAAATCCGTTCAATAACAATGATTACTATCGGAAAGCAATTTATCATCAAGTTGCTCAACAACAGCAAGAACCACAAACTGCACATGCTAGGAAGACAATCGAAGATTCATCAAAGAGAGCTTGTATGGTGAATCAAGATGATAAAAAATCAACAAAAGAATTCAGTTGGGACAATTATGTTTCTGATAGTAGTAAAGCATGTATGATAAATCAAGATGATGAAAAATTACCAGAAGGGTTTAGCTGGGCAAATTTCAGTTGGGATGATTATGATCCTAACAAAAATCCTAATTACAAAGCTTTTGTTGCTAGAGTTGCTGAAGATAGTGATAATGATGATGATTATTATGCAAGGAGAATGGAAAAGCATTTGAAAATGATGGAAGAGATTGACAGTGATGATGAAAAAGCTAAAAAGAAAAAGAAGAAAGTTAAAAAACCCGTTAGCAGTGATGATGAAGAAGTTCCTGTGATAAGGAAGAAATTAAAAGATATTCCAGTTTTTAAAGTTGAAGCAGAAGCTGATGCACAAAAGGTTCTTGTGATATGTGAGAACTGTGAAGCAGTAAAAAAGCAAAACAGTACTTTGATTCATAACATGAACAGATTGAAAGAATCCTATGATGTTCTAAACAAAGCAATGAATCAGTACAATCAAACCAGCAGTGAACAAGCAACAGCAATGAAGACACTTCGAGCAGCTTTCATGACAAAGCAGAAAAGTGTTAACAGTTACATTGAAAAATGTGTTGTGCTTGAACAGAAACTGGAAACACAAAGGATTGAAACAGAAAGAGTTAATAGGTTTTTAAAAAGTTACTCATGTACTTCTTATGTTATTGACAGGGTTTATCCAACTGTTGAAGGCATGAAGGCATTTGATGAAGATGAAATATCTGAAGACAGGAGTTCTGAAAAGAGAAAGGATACTGAAATGAAAGATTCTGGTAAGAAACATAGGGCAAATTACAACAAGTGTCCACCCCCGCTTGAAAATGGATATTTTCCTAGAAATCCAAATTCAGAAAGAGTCAAAAAGGCAACCAATTTACAGTGGGAGTCTGAGTCTTCAGAAAATTTGCCAGACAACATTGATGTTACTTTTACATCGTCTGACACTGATCATGAGTCCGAGTTAATAAAGAAAGTGGTCGATCAGGTGTTGGATAACGATGAAACTGAGGAGTCAAAGTTGGAGTCAAACTCGGAGTCAAAATCTGATAAGTCAAAATCAACTGTCAAAAAGGAGAAACGGGTCTACAATAAAGAATTTTTGTTATCAAAGTCTAATTTGAATGATGAAACATTCAAAGTAGCATATACTTTGAGTGATTCTGACAAATTATATTCTGATGATGAATTTCCAATGAGAGGTGTTAAAACTGAAATGATCAAAAAGGTTTTCAAACTAATAGAAATTAATATTTCTGAAATAAAAAATGTAAGTATTTCTGAAAATCCTAAACCTTACACCTCAAGAGTACAACAAAGAGAAAACAAGAAAAAGGGTTACAGTTCTGGTTCAGGTTATCGAAAGAAACCAAACCATAACGGTAATTTCAAAAGAAAGGGATTAGGATTTATTCCACCGAAAAATTATAAAAATGAGAAAACTTATAAAACAAAAACTGTGTTTGTTGCAGGAACATCAACTGAAAAAGAAAAGGAGCAGTTGTTCAGAAATCAATCAAACAAAGAATTCCTTGCAAAGAAGCAAGAGGAAATGAAGAAAGACATTGCTCAGAAAAAAGAAACAAGGACCTATTTTCAATGCAAAACATTTGGACATATTGCCAGGAATTGTCCTAAGGCAATTCAAACAAAACAGGGAGTTTCTTTTAAACTGAAAGAAAAGATTGTTGAGAATGAACCACCAACCAAACAATTCAAAGTTTTCAAAAATTCAAAGTTTGAGGTTGGTGAATGTTCAAAAAGGTTTTACAAAAGAAAAGCGAATCTTGACAATCAAAAATGGGTTGTTAAGAAGTCTGATGATGGTTATAGCAATGATTCTGATTCGTCAAAATCGGAGGAGCTATCTTCTGGCGATGAATCTGACTCCACAAAGTCAGAGGAGCCACAGGTTGAGTTAAAATTGGAAACATCAGTACCTCCAATGGATGATGCAAATTTTCCACCATTGAGGGCAGAAAATTTTAAACAAAAAGTTGGTAAAATTGAGATTTCAAATCAATTTTTCTCAGAAAAGAAAGAATTTGATATTGAAAAAGCTTTTAATTCCAAAGTGCAACATATTTTTGGTAAAATGGTTGATGGGAAGGTTAAAGGGGTGAAGGAGTTTTATGAGAAGAAAACGAAGAAACCAGGTAACAAAGGGTCGTCCCAGGTTTGTGACTGGGATGGAACCTATTATGATCAGTAAACTCTGGATTTGCCGGAGATCCCAAGTTGGTAATCGTGGAGCAGGAATCGGCATATTTCTTGAGAAATTCACGTTTGTGATATTTCGACTTACAAGTGGTAAATCAGGGACATTAAGTTATACTTGATTTTCTACAAGTGGTGTTTGTTGATTGATCTAAAAATTGTTAAATGTTTCAAATGGTTAAAGAAGAACAATGTGATGAGATCCTCTAACCTACAATTGGGTTTATAAAATCAACAAATCTAATTTTTCGGAAAAACCATTTTGATTAAAACAAACTTAAGTGTTTTGAAATCACAATGGGAAAATAGTTTGTTGTAAGGGGGAGTTCTGATTGTTTATGCCAAGTGGATGGCGAATTGAGGCGATTCGATATCAGTTTTTCATTTTACTTTGTACAGTTTGTTTTCAAATTTCCTTTAAATGGTTTTGAATTTTAGGGGGAGTAAGAAATTTCAGAAAATCCAAAAACATTTGAAAATTTGAAAAAGTCAAAAACATGATAAAATCAAAAATGAGTTTTGTTATAAAAAGAGGAAATGATAGTACATCAGTGGATGATCACAGCATGCTAAAGAATTGGATAGATAATATGTGATAAACGGTCTCACTGATGATATGCCAGTAGGTTTTTACACATTTAGTAGATTGTGACGAGATATAAACCTAAATTTTAAACTTACTTATATCGTGGGGAACATCTCTCGGATATATGGGTAACCCCCGAAATCTTGTTTGAAAGGTCCCTCTTTCTGAGATACTAGGTCTTTATGCTCAGTGATATCTGGGGTATTATCCCGGGACTTCTGATTTTGCGGAAGCAATAGCCTAGTCCCCGGAGAATACTTTACGCTTGCTTGAAATATAGCCCACCCTCAGCATAAAAAATGATGAAACATTGAAAAATGCTAATCATGTGCTGTTGAAGAAAAGATTCTCTAAAGGGAACACACTAAAAGTCGAAGCCGTCATCTCTCTGATTTTGCGGAAGCAATAGCCTGAGCTCTCACGGCCCTCGTAATTTAACCCTTTACAGATATCATCTAGGTATATTCACCTGTAAGACTGAATATTGGGATCTGGATACGGGAGTATATTCTGAGGTGGGACACGCGATTAAGTTTAAGTGCTTAAAACATTAATATCATATCTCGAAGCAGTTGAACTTTGTGTGAAAATTTAAGTGGATCAGTATACTGACAATCTAAGTGAATCGTTTAGAACTTAAAATGTTAAAGCTTAATGGTGTTGGTGATTTGTCTCAAAAACTGATATAATCCTCTTACACAAACTCACAAAAATATTGTTTGTATATATTTCTTTAATGCATTTCTTAAATTCAAAAATACAAAAAGATTTTAGTGTGTTTTAGCATAAATATTTGAAAATTCAAAAATATTTTTGATAACTGATGTTGGAGAGCTGATTTTCAAAATTCCGAGTGCTAAACATGATGAGCATTTTGTGAGGGGGAGTCTGTGTTTAAATAAGAAAAGATTTTGAATGTTTGCTTACAAGTGGTCATCATAAGTTTTTAAAATGTTAAATCATTTCATTCATACATATGGTTCATCAGAGATTAACATTGTAAAATCATTTGATGCGTGTTTGTGTATACTAGTGGTAAGCAGAGAATAATTTGTCATATTTTAAATTCGTGAGATTTATTTTTGGGTAGAGAATGTGCAGGTTAGCCAGGTTTCGATACCTGAGAATTGGATGATAGCCAGGTCACGATCTTGATTCTGTGTGAGTCAGACTGCGATTCCAGTTGTAAGAGCCAGCCACAGATCTTGAGATAGAAGATTGTAGAGCCAAGTTCAGATCCTGAAGTTAATGCAAACTGATGATGCTAATGAACTTAAGGAATCAAGAGATCTGATCAAGAGAATTAGAGAGAGTTAGAGCCAGATCGAGATTCTGGAGAAGAAGAGAAGAGAGAGATTTGAGGATACTTTACATTGTTAGATACTTCGAAAGAGGTCGAGAAGATTGATAAAGACTGAAAGTTTGACAACCGAAGACTCGACACTGAAGACTCGTCAACATCCGAGGGGGAGTCTGTTGGTGCATACGTCTGTCGACTTCGTCTTGTATCGAGTCTTGTATTGTAATAGATAGACCAGGGCACGGAAAACGAGAAATGTGTTTTATAGGTAATTTCGCTTGAAATGACACAAGGTCATTTCAAACGAAATTAACTTGTTGATTCCGTTTGAGTAATTCCGCTTGGGCAGTTTCAAGCGAAATTAGCAGCCTATAAATACCTGATGTGTCTTGTCATTATTCTATATAACATTTGCAGTAGGTTCTTATGAACAGGATACAAATTAGACATATTTAGGATGTTATTCACAATACTGCCACCAGCCTTTTTTTTCTCTCTTAAAAGCTCACATCCATCCCCGCTTGGAGAGTTTGGAGGGACCTCCGCATCAACCACCACCGTATAGACCTCCGCTTATTGAATAAATCGATCTCAAGGGCTTTGATTTGGGGATTATTAGGGCGGATACATGCAATCCGTCGATCGGCTGGTCTGGTCCTAATTCTTATCATCAGGTCTGATAAATCTTTAATCTTTATTGTTTTTGGGTCTTGGGTTTTGTTTAGTTCTGGCGAATTCTTTGTTCCCTTGTGAAATTTCACATCTTTTTGCCAGAATTGTAATGGGTTTTTGTTTGGTTTAATTATCTGTTCTTTGGTATTGATTTACTTTTCCATGAACTAATCCTAGGAAGAATAAAGTTTACTCAACTATGTATTAGTGGAATAATTATAAGGATTATTAGGCTTTATGTATGAAAGTAATCTATAAGTTCATAGAGGATCAAAGGTTTGTGATCTGAAATAGAAGAAATGTTCAATATTGGCTGAAGATATATTTATGCAAATGAAAGTAAAGGCAGAGTGAAATCCATCTACCGAAGCTTTTGAGGTATAAAGGTATTTGTTCAAATGAATAAAGATATTGAGGTTGCTGACAGTTTCAGCTCTAATCAAGTAAATAACAACCATTTATAGGGTTGTGTAAGATCTTTTGTGTGGTAAGCTTAGCAAAAAAAAAAAAAAAAAACCAGGGAAAAAAAAGATAATCTTTTGTGTTTTCTGCACTTTGGTACATCTAGGAAATTTCTATCAACTTCAACAAAATAAAAGCAAAAGACTATTAGAGAACAAAGGCGATTTGTCTAAAGTTCATTCATTTTAAGTTATCTGTATTTTTTTTCTTTTTAAATGAAGAAATAGTCATAATCCTTCACTGTTATATATTTGATATTGTATTGATGCTAAAGGAGTTCAATCATATTCTACTGTTTGGTCGCTTTGGAAAGAAAGAAATAGAGAAATTTTTAAGGTCATAAAGAGATCGATTGATAAGAGTGCAAGAGGAGATCATCTCCTCTCTGTTCAACTGGATCAAATTCAAATCCAAGCAAGAGAATTGGAGATGGAACAACTGGGTTTTTGACCCTCTTTGTAATATGTAGTTTTGTTTGTAGCTATATTGTCCTCTTTTTTTCTCCTGTATCCAGTCATTCGCTAGAAGGCATGTTTGCCCTTTTTTCTATACTTACTGTTCTAAAAAATTGTACTCATGATTTGTACATGTTTGATGTTGAAAAAGCAATTTGGTCAAAAACCCCGCCGCACCGCGGCGGGTTAACCTCTAGTTTATAACGATTCTGATTCCGGTAGCGAAGCTCTGCCGAAGTGTCTACAACATTGTAATCGATCTTATATCAATCAAAAGACAGTTTAAAGTGATATTCTAGCTGAATTGACCTCGATACATCTGTTTCCGCCTTTTATATTGAGAAAAACTCTTCTGATCGACTCGTTTGGGTCACAAAACGATCCTACATTTACATCATTAGTTATGAATTTTATTTAAAAACTGACTCGTTAGACTTTTATTTAATTACTTTGACCCGACAATTTACTTAAGCAACCGTGGTAATTAGTAGGTGCCCTTTTGAGGGTTTAATACCTACCTAATTACGATCACGTAGCCATGTTCGTTGCGAACAATGGCTCGACCGTTTAAAAGTCAAAGCATTTATCGCGAACGCTTGAATTTTCGGTTTTTAAGCCAAATAAAAACAACTAACCATAAGAGGGGACTTACAAGGGGTCCAAGCAAGGATGAACTTGAACTAGGATGCTCAGGTATGAAGCATAAAAGCTCCAACTTAGAACAATTCAGATCAAGTGTGAAATGAGAGCAAGAACAAGTGGGTTTATATAGGATTTCAAGAACCGTTAGGATCGTTCCTCGATAATTGAGCTTCGATCTGGACCGTACACGTAAGGCACATGGTTTTGGAAAACTAGGGGTGCCCCAAAACCATCAAACGGTATTGAATAAGTTACATAAAGGACCCTGGACTTCAAGTTACATGCTGAAAATGGACCTGCTGTTGCTGAACATGATATTCTGCCCTGATGAGGCCGTGGCGTCACGCCACGACAAAGCCTTATGGTGGTGGCACAGCGCCACCATGTGCCAGCTCCAGAAACTTTGCCAAAATGGCAGAAATGGTCCCTGCAACACTTTTAAGCTATTTTTGATGCGTTTAAACCCCGTTAACCCCATTTCAAGGCTCTACAATTATGCCTAAACATAGGGAACATGAAACATGCTCAAAAATATGCCGGATTTCGGTTCGTTTGGTCGTACGGTTGCGTTGTTCGGCTAATTACGACGAAACACGAACGGACGCGAAAAACGATCCAAATTACACGACGAATGGAATTTTATCATGCCAATCAATGAAATAAAATATTTTAATGATTACATAAATTTTTGGATGTCCGAATATATTCAGAACGTAAGATATGCGCGAAAATGCAAACTTATGCACTTTTTGACGCTTTTAGTCCCTGTTGATCAAATAAGTTTATTTTTGCGCACCAAACACCTCTAAGCCTATTTCTAAGCTATGTAAAGGATATTTAGGGAATTTTTATCTTATGATCATATTCCGGAAGGTTCGATGTCATAAAAATCGATAGACTTTTGCAGTTTGACGCAAATAGTCCCTCTAATGCGCAAACTTGAGTATATCGTCGTTTAATAGCATCGAAGCCTTATCTAATCCATATTAGGCATTCTTGAGAGTATTAATAAACATCACGATGCTTCAGGTTTGTTAAGAGGTCACTCAGAGGTAAGAATTAACATGTTGACGCTTTTAACCCTTCATTGCGCAAACTTTCAATTAATTACGTAAACTGCTACACTCGATCAACAAGTGGCTCATTTGTGAATATAAATACCATAAGAGGTTAATTAGAGACTTATTTTAAGCATGATAACACTTCCAGTCCTTCCATAATCAAAGTTTTTTGATTTTTCGCAAAAAAATTAGTCCTTCATAGTCAACGTTTGACTTTATTAGGGTTTATTACACGTGTCAATACATCATTGGACGTGCTTTTACGAGGTGTTACAGTCTACGTATTGTTAGGCAAGGAGGAGGAGTCCACCAGGCCCAATTTGGGTAGGGGGAGTTAGGTTGTGGAGTGTTAGCCCAAGGGTTATTGTTACTGTTGTGATGAGAACGGCCACCACCACCGCGACCCCGACCACCCCGGTAATTCCGAGACCCCTGCCCCCGTTCTCGGATCCTACCCCGTTGGGAGTAGTTGATTTGATTAGAGGGGGGGTTCGGTTGAGATGCAGAGTGTGGAGGGACGGAGGAGGCAACAAGAACGGTTGAGTGTTGTTGACGAGCTTCTACCCGGATTCTCTCATCATTAAGCATGGTCCTGGCGGTATCCCAATCGGCATTACTTTGGTTGATCAAGGATGCGGTGGTGTCATACTCAGCCGGTAGGCCGCGAACAAGCTGTAACACCAACCGAGATTCTGAAATCGGTTGTTCCACATCGGCCAGTTGATTTGCAATTTCCTGAAGGCGGGTGCAGTAATCATCCAATGAGGAACATGCGGCTAAGGTAAGGTTGACAAATTTTGTTTCCAAGGCCGCGGCACGCGCCTTTTTGTTACTAAGAAAGATCTTTTCGATCTTTTTCCAGGCGGCATACGCGGTGCTATCCGTGTCCAACACGCGGACGAGCAGGTCATCTGATAACGTGCTGTAAATCCATTGGAGGACCAGTGCATCCAGTTCCTTCCAGACAGGATAATCCTCAGCAGTCTCGGCTGGAGCCGGAGTCCCGTCAATGCGGTCCAGTACTTTATACGCCATAGCGTGAAGCTTAAACAGTTTGATCCATGCTGAATAGGTCACCTTGGTGCCGTCAAGAGTTCGGATTTTGGTTTGAATAATAGAAACAGAGTAGGCAGGATGAAGTGTGGGGGACGGTTTAGGGTTTGAGGAGGCTGCTGCTGAATCATCAGTGTTGTTCATGGTGACCGGCGGCAGCAGCAAACAAAATCGAAAGTGGAAGAACAGGAAAAAGAGAGGAAGAAAGGGGTGATTTTCAGAACCGAAGCTCTGATACCATAAAAGTGTTTATGGTTTGTAATTGTTCGTGTTTCATTGATAAACAAACACCCTATATATAGGGGAAGATTACAGAGGAGCCTAATATACAAAATAGGACAGGATTCACCTAAATATTTTCTAAACTATAAAAGATATACATAATATATGCTAATAGAAATAAGTGATTTTGCGCGTGTTATGGTTGAAACGGGAACACATAGTTCTTGTCCTTTAGTTTATCGGGTAGTGAAGCTAGCTTTGCTTTTACCAGTTGTAACCGCAACCGTTGAAAGATGTTTTTCGAAATTGAAGCTTGTCAGGACGGATTTACGCAATCGAATGGGCCCGGAATTTTTGAACAATGCTATGGTTTGTGCGGTCGAAAAATATTTTTTACATGAAAGAAAAGACGACGATGTGATGGAACGATTTTAAGCTATGAAAAAAAGAAGAGGACAAATCTATTAGGTATTTGTTTTACTTTATTTATTTATTGTCATTTTTTGATATTGTATGATTACACGGTGAATTTTTTTTGATACCCCTGAGTTAATGTTCTTGTTCTGCTTTCACGTGAAAGTTGCAAACTTTCGCATAGTGGTTTTGTAGGTAAGTTGGTAGTTCCACACATGAAAGTTCCAAACTTTCGCATAACAGTTTCGTGCAAAAGTTATAAGTTTCACATAAGGGTTTCATACACAATTTCCAAACGTTCGCACACGAAAGTTCCAAGCTTGTAAGCCATCATAACACGTAAAAATCCGATCTTTATGTTAAAAACCAAGTTTTACCCAAAACCCCATTTTTAACAAAAATCTAGATTTGAAATGAATTCTTACTCGATTCTTGATCTGATTACTGAGGAGATGATCAACAACTGATTTCCAACATTTCCCAAGCCTCAAATCCGAATTCCCTTGACCTTGATCTTAGTTCACCCACTTTTTCTCTGTGAAAATGGTGGGAAAAATAAGCCAAGGTTTCTTTTTTCCCTTTATACGGTAAGGATTAGAGATCTATAGCCCATCATGAACTTTCCATTTTGGGTCTAATCCATTTAATTACGTAAAGAATATAATTAAATAAACCCAATTAGATAAACTCACTTTTCTTTATTAATTTCCCATGATAAATTTTGGATTACATTTTGTCGATCGACGCCATTACCATGTTGTTAAAACCGGCGTTACACTTCTAGCTCAAACCTTTGTTCCTCGAAGGTTTTGGCATTTTGCCTTTGACACAATTGTTTATCTCATCAATCGCATACCTTTCCGGACAGCCTCCAACCCTTTGAACATTTTTTTAACAAATCTCTTGACTACTATTATCTTTAAGTTTTTGGTTGTTAATATTTTCCTCATCATCTTCAACGATACAATCGTCAGAAGTTTGATTTCGTTCCACTCCATGTATCTTTCTTGAATACAATCATGCACATCAAGGTTACCGATGGCTTGATCCTCAAAATGATTGCATTCACAATGCCCGTCATGTTTTCTTTAGCGAGGATCATTTTCCCTTTGCCAATATTCACAATGCCCCTCTCCTTTTTTTCAATCTATATCATCCATATAACCAAACACTCCTCCATCACCAACTTCCAAAGGCCTCCCAACTATCCACACCCTCACTACCAAATAATGCATGTTCTTCACAATCATCACCTTTTCACTCAACTTCTCATCCACCACATTGTACACATCCTTCCAATCTATGCCAAAATCCCAAACACGTGTCCTTTATAGTCCTTTCGCTAATCATGGCACCACGTTCTCTAAACCACCTTCTGAGCCCTCCTCTTTTATCATTGCAAATCAACATCCGGAGTGAGGTGAGGCCATGGCTTATGAATTTAAAGCACTTGTTAAAAAACAGAACTAATTAAGTCTTTTTTTTTTTTGGGTAAAGGGTTACCCCGGTAAATTTTATATCACACCAAAAGAAACCAAGTGAGAAGCAAAAACACACTCCTCAGTTCTCCTGAAAGACATGCCTAACAGGAGTTAAACACAGAAAAGAAACAACTAACCAACAACCAATACACCCAAAACAAAAAAACAAGCCAATACAAGGCACATCCGAGCAAAGCAAATGCAGCCAAACATCAACCACAGTCGTCATCAGCTATCATCAATCCACGAGGGAGCATCCATTGCTGTAAAACTCGATCCATATGAAACGTCCTCTTGAACCGCATCGTATGAAGCTTCAGCCGAACAGTACCGAGAATCACCTCCACCAGCTGGTCTTTGGTCCTTTTCTTGTTCACGAACAGTCTTCTATTTCTTTCATTCCAAACAAAGTAAGCTGACGCACTTACCACCAATTTGGCGATAATATGAGTAGCTGAAATTGAGTTCGAAATCCCCACTAAAAAATCCATGATATCGGTCCAACTATTCCTGACCGAATCCATACCAGCGAATTCTTTAACCCCATTCCACACTTGAGTCGAATAGTCACACTCAAAAAACAAGTGGCCGTGGGAGTCTGGACCCGAAGTACACAACGAGCAACACATTAGACTATAGTTCATGTTACCTGAAGATCGCCAGCTACTCATGATATCTTGAGTCTTCAGTTTCCTATGGACAATCAACCACATAATGAATGAATGCTTGGGAATAGCCTGCGCGAACCACACTACATTCCCCTACGGAACCTCAGCATCTTGCACCCGAATGTCTTCCCAAACTATTGATGTATTGAAATCCTTTTGAGTTCCTTGCCTTGACTTCCAAACTACCATATCTTTACGAGTAGGTTGAAGATTAAAATCCTGAACAGAACGAAGCACCGGAAATCGATTGAACCAATCGGACGGCCATCTCCACTCCCCATTCATATAAACATCCGCTAATTTAGAGTTAAGATTAAAACCAGCATTTGCTATCAACCAGGGTGTAATTAACGAGATAATCGGACAAACCTCATGCCACTTATCAAACCATACTTTCGTTTCCGTACCATCTCCAACTATAGTCCAAATATACTCGCGAACAATCGTTCTAAGCTGAAGTATTTTCCTCCAACTCCAAGTAATATTGTTCCTCATCGGTAATTCCCAAAAACTTTTACCACCAATACGGTATGAATGAATCCACTTTTCCCAAAAACTAATTAAGTCTTTAGTTCCTCTAGTTCCACAAACTAATGATGTTGATTGCAAATGGTTTACAAGATAAAAAAAATAATAAATAAAAAAAAAAAGATTAACATGGTGTTGTTACTCGTTACAAGACTCGTCTTGGGACAAAGCCACTTATACATTTGATGAAATGGTCATTTGGCATAATTTTTTAGTAAAATATAATTTTTTATAATTTGTGGCTACTTAAGTTGATTTTGCCTTTACATGTTCTATTTTCTAGTGTAATTGATTTATTTGTTACTTTAACGTTAGTTCCTTTACCCTTTTTTAATTTTTTTATAATAGTTATTGTTGCATTTAATCCAAAGCAGAACCCACCAACTTTTTCAGTTCATAGTAATAATCTATTGTTTTATAGTAGTTGTAAACAGTAAAAAGCTCAACTTAACCACTCAAGGACATAGTATCATAAAGTATTAGTTTCGTTTACGTCATACCATACCACGGACCACGGTCCACGGTTTTCTATCTTTCTAGTTTCTTCAGCTCTCAACGCCAAGTCAATACTATGTTTTAATAACAATTAATTAAATTACTCAGTTAATAGTTATTATCAGGGGGCGGACCTAGATACTAGGTTGAGTGAACACCCCTTAAAAAAAATAATTTTAATATATTTTATAGGCAAAAACCCTAACCACTCCCTTTAAAATTTTGGTTAAAGCCCTCATTTATACCCACATAAAATAATTCTTAGACCATGTGTAGTGGTTTGAGCAATAATGCCCACACCCTTGGGCGTTTTGCGCCACGTGACAGTCCAGTCAGCATGGTGGCATTATTGGGGGTTATTGCAAAAGTGACGTAGTAGGAATAATGCTCAATAACGCCCATTCCAATCATTAAACAATTATCGTAGTTGGCTTCCAAGTGCCCCTCTCGCATCCGCTTTTTGTTTAAAATAATCGTAGTTGGCTTCCAATTCGTCGACTATGCGTAGAAACAACCGCTTACTCATTCGGAAACGACGCCTAAACATCTCGTTCGAAAATGTCGGCGCCTCATCAAAATAATCTTTCATCAAACGATCGTGTGCCGCGCGTCGGTCTCGTTCAATATAACCTCTTTTATTTTTTTCTGGTTCGGGGCGGCGACAATGCTTCACATATCTCACCGCTAGTTGACAAGCACTCGTAACCGCCTCTTGCTCGACCTCCTCATCGGTGGAATCATCGCCATCCGCAAAAAAACTCTTGGAAGTAAAAATTTACCATGGATGAAGAACTAGGGGAATCCATCAATTTTTATAAAATGGTAGTGTTTTTGAGAGAGTTTTGGTTAAATTTGAAGGAGTTTATATATATATAGGTAAAAGGTTTAAAAAAATTAAATAAAGTAGCCGTTAAATAACTAGCCGTTGCTAGTTTCTGATTGGTTGGTCAAAATCCTCGCAGCGTGTTTGAAAGAACGCCAATCGAATTTTTTTCAAAAAAAAAACGCCCGTAAACGCCGCTATGTAATGGGCTCGGGGCGTGTTTCGGCGTTTTTTTTTGAATTTTTTTTTTAAAAAACGCCCCACTACGGGCGGTCTTAGGAACATATTATTATTAGTTATTTAAGGGTCATTTAACAACACTTCTACTATTGGGTTAGGTATTTACCCTATTGGAACAGCACAAACGTCACAAATTGTACATCTTTGAATCCTTTGTGGTTGGTTTTTTTCCAAGTGGAACCAGTCAAGTTAATTCGGTTCTGTCATTTGCTTTATTTCTGTTGTTGGTCAGGAATGACGAAAAGATATAAATTAAAAACTGATGTGTATATTATATATATTTTTTCTTTACCCTGGCCCTTGGCCCAGTGGACACCAAAGGCAATGATAAGGCTTGGGAATCAGCCTTGATCTGGGATTCGAGTCTTGAAGCAATCAAGGTTTTACACATAGGTGGGGGTCACTCTCTATTAATCACTCGGGCGAGTACCTGTGTGGTTTTTTCTTGAACGTCTAGCCAAAATTAGGGCTGTAAACGAGCCGAGTCGAGTCGAGCTAGACCCAGCTCGAGCTCGGTTCAAACTTGAATCGAGCTGGCTCGGCTCGAGCTCGAATTTAAATCGAGCTGAGATTTGAGGCTCGAGCTCGACTCGATTAAAATTCGAGCTAGCTCGGCTCGGCTCGATCTAGCTCGAACTAACAAAGAACCGCAAAATTTAATACTTAAGAAACCCTTAAAAATGAATTTCTTCATAGGGGAGATACACCCTTAGTTTTTATAGGGGAGATACTCACTTAGTTTTTGTTTTCTAAGCAATGTGAGACAAAAAAATGAAGGATGTAAACCTTATCGAGCCAGCTCACGAGCCGAGCCAGGCCAAGCTCGAGCTCGGCTCGTTTACAAATCGAGCCGAGCCGAGCTGGCTCGTTTACAACCGAGCCAATTTCGAGCCGAGTTTTCTTCGAGCTTTTTTCGAGCGAGTTTCGAGCAAGCTGCGAGCCACGAGTTTTTTGAACACCCCTAGCCAAAATCTGATGCCAGGGTGGGCTAGGTTAAGACAATATAACTGGCCAGAGTAGGGTGGTGGGTCTCGGGTCTCCCATTGCGGGAGATACGACCTTGGTTGCATAAACTGAAAGTCGCCGTTCTAAAAAATATATATTTTTTCTTTTTTAACGGCCAACGAATCCTTTAAATAGATACTGTTGAAATTTACCATTCGGGATACACTCGTCTTCGAATCGGAGAAACCCTCACCTGGAGCAAAAGCCTGTTACCACTCGTCTGAAGGCATGATATTGCGGTGAGGTAAAACTGATGTATATTATCTATAAATATAATACATTGTTATTATTATTATTATTATTATTATTATTATTATTATTATTATTATTATTATTATTATTATTCAACATATACAAAGTCTATGGACGGTTGGGGCTGTTCATGAGCCGAGCCGAGCCGAGCCAGGGTAAGCTCGGGCTCGGCTCGTCTCGGACTTACAACCGAGCTGAAAATCTAAGCTCGGGCTCGGCTTGGTTTTAAACCGAGTTGGCTCGGCTCGGCTTGGTTTGGCTCGATTTTATAAAGAAAAATATAATATATAACTCTCAAAATTCAGTAGCCTAAAATATTATTCAATACTTCAAAAAAAACATATTCAAAATAAGTTTATCCTAATACATTACAAGTTAAAATCATGTTTAACAACGAAAAATAAGTTTTAGAATTTCAATGAAATACAATATTAGTTCATTAGCAAGGTAATTAAGATTCAAATATGCCATGGATATCAAATTACAAGCCTAAATATATATAAATAATAAGTTTTTTTGTAATATATTATAATGTATATAAAAATAAATATATTATGAAGAAAATAATCCGAACTAAGCCGAGCTGAGCTACCAAGCGAGCCAAACCGAGCCAACTCGGCTCGTCACGAGCCGAGCCGAGCTGGCTCACTTTCTAACCGAGATGACACAATTACACAAATTCGTATATTAATTCTTAATCCGTATTCCTATAATTAAGGGTGGCGGTTATGGAAGGTTATCAATTAATTAAATCAATAAAAAAATTACTTGTTTACCTTTTTAAATTAATTTAGATTGAGGACACATGTTATCATCACAATATTTGTCACCCTTCTCACACTTTTAGATTAATGTACAGGATTCTCTACCTTATTATTCTAATTCTAATTCGAATTTTGAGTTTATTATCTATACTTAATAACGACTTGCATTGCGATGTGTTTATTTTTACCTATGAACACGTAAAATTTAACTGATTTTTTTGTTCCTTAATGCGATGAACTGAACTGGTACTGTACCGGTACCACGTTAACTCCAACTAAACAACATCAATATCGACCGGTATTGATACTTTCAGAACTGTAACTAATATTCGTTTTATGGTTTCAATCGATGAACAATACGTATTTATATTTTTTTTGGCATATCGTGACTCTATCTCTTTAGTTCTTTTTCTTTTTTTTAATGGTCTTTTATCAATATTAAATACATATTAATACCGTAATTATCTGAACAGTTACCGACCCAGCCCCCTAAAATTATATATACATTTCACTAAAAAAACAACTTCTATATCAATATATTTCCACTAAAAACAAATACTTTTTCTCTCTCCTTTTCAATTAAATAATATTTTTATACCTTTATCATTACATTTTTCTCTCTCCTTCACTCACAACCACTCTCAATATATATTAGTAAAAAATTATAATGGGTGAACAGTGTCCCCCCAAATATACAGATGAACATTAACATTTTCTCTCTCCTCCACTCACAACCATTTTTTATACTCTTTATATTTTAAAAACCTCACACTCACAATTTAGTTCTTTGGATGTGAATGCTCTAATTCCACCAGATTCAAAAGTATTGCAATTAAAAACCGCAAGCTTTAAAGTTTAATCCCGTAATTATCCGAACAGCCGACCTAATTTCACCAGATTCAAAAGTATTGCAATTAAAAACCGCAAGCTTTAAAGTTTAATCCCGGATTCAGCTTTTAATGTTTGAATGAAACCCAGATTTTAAGTTGAATCATTTTTTGGACTTTGCATCTCAGTGTACCAGCTTGTTACTTTGAGATATGCAGACTAAACCAAATTAATGTCTATGAATTTGGACATGGCTAAACAATTTTTTTTTTTTACGTACAACGTCCTTGCATACAAATAAACACTTCAGTTAATGCCTTCATATTGTTAAAAAAATTCATTGATTACCCTCAAAATTTTAAGCAGAGAAAGTTTAATACGGTTAACTAACCTAGCCATAAGCCATAGTGTAACCAGCTTAATAAACAAGTCATGTTTTGAGTTGAGCTATTTAACCAATTTAATAAAATGGTGGTGTCTGGGTTATGGTAAATATAAATGGGATTAAAATTAGAATTATAAAAATTCAAGTCGTGACATACCAAAAAAAATATATCGACACGTGTTTTAAATCGATAAAAAACCATAAAAGTGAATACCGTACAAGTACCTTGTTGTTCGTTGGGTATCAGTTCCGTACTTCGGTAGAGTATCAGTATGGTATGATACCAGTACTTGGTATACTTTACGATACCAAAATATAATTTATTTTCTATGCAACTACGTTTTCAATAAGAGTTTATATCTGAACGTTAACAAAAAAAAAATTAAGGGTTAGTGGATTTTAATAATCCTAAGTTTTACCCATTTGCCGATAATAATCCCAACTTCAAAAATTTCCTACAACAATCTCAACTTGTAAGATTTTGGCTCCTCTAACTGAGTTTATTTAGTGTGACGTGGAAGATGACGTGGACGCTTATGTGTTCAAAAACGAATAGGTGGATGCTTATGTGGCCTGTGACGTGTGTTAAGTCTGTTTTTCATCAAAAATTAAAGCCCTAATGTAAGGACCTTCAAAAATGTCCCAAAACGACCCGTAAGTACAAACCCGGACCCCTGAAACCCTACTGTGCATGAAAAATCAAGAAATCTAGAAAATTGGTCTTTAGGCGGGCCGCGTAAGACATAAGGAAAGCTTACGCGGGCCGCGTTAAAGGGTGTTTGACCGGATAAGCGTTCCAGAACCACGTGTCATCCACGTGGCATGCCTACCAGTGACACGGATGCCCTAATCTACGACTAGACCTCCACGCGGGCCGCGTAAGGGTCGAGCCAGAGTTCATGCGGGCCGCGTGAGACCCATTTTTCACCTATAAACAGATCAGTTTACGAGCAGTTCACTAGTGTCGAAAACAAATCTCAAAAACGAAGATACACTGCTCAAAATCGTAATTTTCATTAGGGAGGCGCTGCTACGATTCAATGTCCGATCGATTGAAATCAATCCAATGGATGTTTAAGTGCTGCCCAAATTAGGGCTATACTTTGTCATTCGTCATGAATTCGATGGATGTTTAAGTATTGCACTTTGTCATTCGTCGTGAATTCGATGAATGTTTAAGTGTTGCACTTTGTCATTTGTTGTGAGGATTTTAATCTCGTGAGTTATCGTAAATGTTGTATTAGTTACTGACCTAGTTCGTGTGCATTGTTATTTAAATTAGGTTACAAGGCTAATCAGTAGGCTAAACTCTGCCCGTTTAAATCTGCAAAGTGAGTCATTCTCTTTTATCAAAACTATTTTACAATACTCCATTTATTTCCAAAAGTTATAATTACAGGGATTAAGTCGTGGTTATCTTGAATCACTGGCTAGTGGGGTATTGTGCACATTACTAATTTCCCACGGTTAGGCTAATAAATCCTAACAGTGATAAGCATCACTACTTGGGTGAAAGGACCCAATAGTGGTATGACCATCGTCACCAGGAGGTGACACGGCGCCAGATAAAAATAAGATAGAAGCCATTGTAATCGCTCTTATGCTGTAATTTATAACTATGTGTCGTTTTATCAAATTTGAATGACTCGCCAGTATTTCCCCACTGATAAAATATTTTCAAAACATGTTTCAGGTGACTACTGTAAACCAAGGAAAAGTGCTACGGAGCACTAACAAAGCTTGAAGTAGTGGCTCAGTTAAATAAATAAACATGTTTTGTAAATCAGGGAATTTTCTTGTGAAATTCCTCTATTGTAAATTACGGGGTTTATCCTGAATTATGAAATAAAATAATCAGGCATTTCAAGTTTTAAAAGATCCTGTAAAATCTTTCGCTGTCAACTCAATTAATAAATACCACGGGTTTTTGTCTCGCGGCTCCTTGACCGGGTCAAACCGGGGCGGGGGCCGTGACAGGAAAATGTGGTATCAGAGCCACTGATTTAAGCCCATTTAAGTATTTAGAAATACTTAATTTCCCTGATTACCCTCTTGTGATTATGTATTTTGTTAACTGACTACTTGTTAGTTACAGTATGGGTAAGCAAAGAATTTCGGACATCTATCGTCAATTAGATAGTACACCAAAAGATAAGGGAACCTCATTTCAATCAAATTCCTCAAGATACTCAGCAGATACTGAGGAAGGAATATTTGTTCGTAAGGCACAGTTTGAGAAACCACTTACCATTGAGAAAAGAAGTCGGATTATTAGAAAAAGTCAAGAGAAAATAAAGAAGTCACAACCAAAAGGAGTGATGGTTAATAAGGAAACTCAGGAAATAGGCAATAAACCATCATGGGAAGATGAATTAGACGAACAATGGGCAAATCTCTATATGTTAGTCACTACAGCAGTAAATGTTAACTTTTAATTAAGTTAAACTACCAACACCCTGACCTAGTACTAGCATCCATAGATAAACAACTTAGTAGGAAAAGATAAACTAAAATAAATTATCCATAGTATATTTTACATTTCAGTTGTAATTTGTAATAAAAATATATATATATAGGATAAGGATCATGTGAGAAGTAGTAGGCTATTTGAGAAACTTGAGAAGCATTCTGGGCCACACATTTTCCCTAAGCAAAAAAATGCAAAAAAAATGTAAAAAAATGCAAATTTTTTTTTGGAAAAATCGCAGCTTTTTCTTAAAGGATTTAATTTTTTATTTTTATTTAAAAAAAAAAAAATTTTTTTTGGATTTATACATATGTGTATATTGTTAATCTTCTAACTATGCATATATGTATATTGTCAATTATACATATATGTATATACATGTTTAAAATTGAAAAATAAGTGTTATTTAGGGTTTAGCATTAGTATTTAGGGTTTAGCATTAGGGTTTAGGGTTTAGCTTTATGGTTTAGAGTTTAGCTTTAGGGTTTAGCATTAGGGTTTAGCATTAGCGTTTAGTAATAGTATTTAGGGTTTAGCATTAGGGTTTAGCTTTTGAGTTTAGCATTAGGGTTTAGCTTTAACTTTTGGGTTTAGCTTTATCTTTAGGGTTTGCATTAGGGTTTAGCATTAAGGGTTTAGCTTTAGGGTTTAGTTTTAGCTTTAGGGTTTAGCATTAGGGTTTAGCTTTAGGGTTTAGAATTAGGGTTTAGCTTTAGGGTTTAGCATTAGGGTTTAGAATTAGGGTTTAGCTTTAGGGTTTAGGGTTTAGGGTTTAGCATTAAGGTTTAGCTTTAGTGTTTATGGTATAAGGTTTAGGATTTATAACACATATTTTTTCAATTTTAAACATGTATATACATATATGTATAATTGACAATATGCATATATGTATAGTTAAAAGATTAACAATATACACATGTGTATAAATCTCAAAAAAAAAATTTTAAAAAAAAATTAATCCTTAAAGAAAAAGCTGCGATTTTTCCAAAAAAAAAAAAAAAATTTGCATTTTTTTTCACCTTTTTTTGCATTTTTTTGCTTAGGGAAAATGTGTGGTCCAGATTGCTTCTCAAGTTTCTCAAATAGGATGGACTTCTCTTAGGATCCCTACCCTATATATATATAAATCGCAATATTTAGTTTTAATCAATCTATTTGTATAAATATATTAGGTATTTGTAATTAATACTAAATTTTTTTTTTTTTGTGATTATTCAATTTACAAAATTTTAACCTAGAATTTTGTATGTTTCTTCATATCTGCTAAACAGCATGAATGAGTTGTCTTAAGTTCTTCAGAATCTCAATCTCTATTCTGTAAAGGTGGAAGTTTCCAAAGACTTTACCGGTTACTGTGCCGACACTGAGGAAGAACCTATGGAATTTCAAGCTCAATCTCCGGAGAAACCCAAGCCAAAGAAGAGAAGAAGAATTGTGGGCTGGAGGCATGTGCGTAAAAGGAAACCAGTAACACGGAAAGTTATAAAGAAGGAGGATCCAATGGATAAAGGCAAGGGAATAGAAATCGGAGAAAGTTCCAGGCAAGATCAGGAAATGCCATTGTGGGAAGAGTTGGATTGTAAACTGGCAGACCGGGAGGTGGGAGAACAGATCTCCTGGAAATACGACGAAAGGGAACGTCGTTTCTAAGATGCCAGCTGACGG
Source organism: Helianthus tuberosus (assembly GCA_030545235.1). NCBI lineage: Eukaryota > Viridiplantae > Streptophyta > Magnoliopsida > Asterales > Asteraceae > Helianthus > Helianthus tuberosus. Next base: position 37,884 of record JARYGA010013525.1, read on the forward strand.
GGATGGTGTGACTGTGGTTGTAGGAATATATGTTTAATAATAATATAATAATAAAATATAAATCATGTGAAATAACTTAAAAAAATAATAAAACTTGTGTAAGATAACCAGTGTGTATGGATGCCTATTATAATATATAAAAATGAAAGTCGAAAAATCGACAATTTTGGCTATACGTGTTAACTTGATTATGTGAAATTGTTTTATTATGTTTGGTTATTATTCATTTTGTGCTAATAAATTATATATATATATTAATTACCAGATGGCAAACGCTGGTGATGAACCAGTTAATGAGGTTAACCAATCCGAGCAACACAATGAAGATCAATTTTTGAATAGGCAAGATATAGAGAATATCGTTGCTCAGGGAATAGCCAATGCTATTCCAGCAATTCTTGCTGCTGCTTGGAATCCAGTTGAACCTCAACAAATTATTCCTAGCAAACGTACACATGAAGACAACTTCAGTAATAGCGTAAATGGAGGCGGCAACCATACTAATAACAACAACGATGAAATACAAGCCCCACTCCTTAAAAAAGTGAAAACTGCAACGACTGGGTGCACTTATAAGGAGTTTCTTGCCTGTAAACTGGTGGAATTTGCAGGCAACGAAGGGGCGACTGCTGCACTGCGTTGGTTAGAGAAAACCGAGGCAGTGATTAAAATAAGTAAATGTGCTGAGGAAGACAAGGTCATGTACGCGTCACATCTTTTTAAAGAAGGGGCGCTAGAATGGTGGAATACAGTACTACAAGCCAAAGGAAGTGATGTGGTCTATGCCATGAATTGGGAAGAATTTAAAAGGCTGGTGGAAAGAAAATTATGTCCCGAATATGAGAAAGAACAAATGGCGAATAAATTTCTGAACCACCGGATGGTGGATGTAGATTGTCGAGGGTATACTTCGACATTCTTCGAATATGCTAGAGTGGTACCAACCCTGGCTTCGCCAGAGCCGGTACTTATTTCCCGCTATATATGGGGATTGATTGGCGAAATCCATGATATCGTTAAAGCTGCGAGACCTCGCACTATTGACGATGATGTGGAATTAGCTAACACCCTAACTGACGGGCTGATACGCACAAGAGAAGAAGACCGGAAAAATGAAGTGGCCCAAAAGATTACCCAGGGATTCCGTGTGGGTAACCGTAGTAATTTCAAGAAAAAGGGGACTGGGCAATCTTCCACTGTTCCATTTTGCAATGCCTGCAAAAGAAAGCATTTTGGAAGATGCAAAGGATATTGCAATTTCTGCAAGATTCCAGGGCACCAAGAAGAGGATTGCAGGAAGAAGAAAGCAACAATCAGCTACAACTGTGGAGAAGCTGGACATTTTAGGCCAGACTGCCCGAAACTGGTCAAACCAGCTGACAACAAAGCTAAAGCTACAAACGGAGCTACCAAGAAGAATGCAAGAGCATTCCAGTTGACTACTCAGGAAGCAGAACTAATCCCTGACGTGATAGCTGGTACGTTCCTAGTTCACGACGTTTACGCAAAAGTATTATTTGACTCTGGTGCAAACCAAAGTTTTATAAATACTTCATTCTGCCAAGCTCTTAACCTACCCTTAACCGACCTTAGGCAGATTTTTACAGTCGAAACAGCAGATGGGAATTCTGTTAACATAAATAAGGTTTTGCAAAAAGGAAAGATAGAACTTCTAGCCCATAAATTTTCTGCAAACCTACTACCTATGGATTTAGCTGGATTCGATGTTGTATTAGGAATGGATTGGTTAGTAGCCAACCATGCTCAAATCATATGTGATAAGAACTCCATAGAAATTCATACACCCACAGGAGAAGTAGTAGTGATTACAGGAGATAAGCCACATAAACCAATGAAGTTCATTTCAGTAATGAAAGTTGCTAGTTATGAACGAAAGCAAGGAATAGTGTATATGATTTCGGTAATCATTAGCACTAAAGGTAAGGAACTTAAGGAAATTCCGGTAGTATCAGAATACCCGGATGTATTCCCAGAAGAACTACCTGGACTACCCCCAGATAGGGAGGTAGAATTTAGAATTCATTTGATTCCTGGTACTACACCCGTAGCTAAGGCACCTTACCGATTAGCACCCACCGAAATGCTAGAATTGAAAAGGCAATTAGATGAATTGCTTAGTAAAGGATTTATACAACCTAGTTCATCCCCTTGGGGAGCTCCAGTGTTGTTTGTGAAAAAAGAAAGATGGTTCGATGTGAATGTGTATCGATTATAGGGAATTGAATAAAATTACAATTAAGAATCGATACCCATTACCTAGGATTGATGATCTTTTTGATCAACTTCAGGGAGCCAGATATTTTTCTAAGATAGATTTACGCTCCGGATACCATCAATTGAAGGTACAAGAAGAAGACATACCTAAAACTGCCTTCAGAACTAGGTATGGGCATTATGAGTTTACAGTCATGCCCTTCGGACTAACAAATGCTCCTGCAGCATTTATGGACATGATGAATAGGATCTGTAAACCGTACCTGGATAAATTTGTAATTGTCTTCATCGACGATATACTCATTTATTCCAAAAGTCAGGACGAACATTGCGAGCACCTGCATGCACTCTTAACTTTGTTAAGAAAGGAAAAGCTTTACGCCAAATTCGCAAAATGTGAATTTTGGTTACAGGAGGTGTAATTTTTAGGACACATGGTGAATCACGAAGGTATTCACGTAGATCTTGCTAAGATAGAAGCAATCACCCAATGGAAGGTCCCACAATCAGCAACGAAAATTAGAAGCTTTCTAGGATTAGCAGGATACTATCGACGATTCATTAAGGATTTTTCCAAAATAGCTGTACCCTTAACTAAGTTAACCTGTAAAGCAGTTAAGTTTGAATGGGGACCTAGGCAAGAAGAGGCCTTTAGGATTTTGAAGCAAAAGCTAACAAACACCCCAATCCTTGCCTTACCTGAAGGGACAGAAGATTTTGAAGTTTATTATGATGCTTCAAAGCTAGGATTAGGATGTGTGCTAATGCAACGCAAGAAGGTAATTGCGTATGCCTCAAGACAATTGAAAAAGCACGAAGAAAACTATACGACTCACGACTTAGAATTAGGATCGATAATTTTTGCCCTTAAGATTTGGAGACACTATCTGTATGGCAGTAAGTTTACAGTCTATACAGATCATAAAAGTTTAAGATATATATTTGGGCAAAAAGAGCTAAATATGAGGCAAAGAAGATGGATGGAAATTCTAAGTGATTACGAATGTGATATGAAGTATCACGAAGGAAAAGCAAATGTAGTTGCAGATGCCTTAAGTCGTAAGTATCATGAGAAGCAAAAGCGAGTTCGTGCTCTTAGATTAAATCTACAATTAGATTTAATGAAACAACTGAAGAATATCCAAGTCACAGCAATCAAGGATGATGCTGAAGGAATGAAAGGACGAATAAAGAAATTAGAGCAAGGAGCTGATGGGATTTGGAGATTCCACAAGAAAAGAATCTGGGTACCTAAGCAAGGAGAATTAAGAAATAAGATTTTAGAGGAAGCCCATAAATCTAGGTATACCATGCATCCTGGTAACAATAAGATGTACCAAGATTTAAGGAATAACTTCTGGTGGATAGGAATGAAAAAGGACATAGCTAAATATGTATCTAAGTGTCTAACTTGTTCACAAGTTAAGGCAGAACACCAGAAACCTTCGGGTCTACTACAACAATTAGAAATGCCGGTATGGAAATGGGAACTTATAACAATGGATTTTGTTACTAAGTTGCCCAAAACCAGAAAAGGGAATGATGCGATTTGGGTAATTGTGGATCGATTAACCAAATCAGCTCATTTTCTACCCATGAAGGAAACCTTCAGCATGGAAAGATTAGCCAAGTTGTATGTAGATGAAGTAGTATCCTTACATGGAGTTCCACTCTCCATTATATCGGATAGGGATAGTCGTTTCACTTCCCACTTTTGGACAAGTTTCTAGGAAGCAATGGGAACCCGACTAAATCTAAGTACTGCATATCATCCTCAAACAGACGGACAAAGTGAAAGGACGATTCAAACCCTGGAAGACATGCTCAGGGCATGTGTAATAGATTTTAGTGGAAATTGGGATGACCACCTACCCTTAATTGAATTCTCCTATAATAATAGTTATCATTCAAGCATCGAAGCTGCCCCATTCGAAGCACTGTATGGACGTAAGTGTAGAACTCCAGTTTGTTGGGCAGAAATAGGAGAAAGCCAATTATCAGGACCTGAAATAGTGCAAGAAACTACCGACAAGGTCACTCAAATCAAGGAAAGACTGAAAACGGCACGAGATCGTCAGAAGAGTTATGCCGATAATCGACGCAAGCCGTTGGAATTCCAAGTAGGAGACAGAGTATTATTGAAAGTTTCTCCTTGGAAAGGAGTAGTACGATTTGGTAAGAAGGGAAAGCTAAGTCCAAGATACGTAGGACCATTCCCAGTAGTCCAACGAATAGGACCAGTTGCTTATCGCCTACAACTACCAGAGGATCTAGCTGGAGTACATGATGTATTCCATGTATCCAACCTCAAGAAATGTCTATCTGACGAACCCCTGGTAGTACCTCTTCAAGATATAGAGGTAAATGAAAAGTTAAAATTTGTTGAGAAGCCACTGCAAATAGAAGACAGAAAAATCAAGTTTCTCAAGCACAAGCGACTAGTGCTGGTCAAAGTTAAGTGGGAATAAAAAAGAGGACCCGAATATACCTGGGAGCTGGAATCGGAGATGAAGCGAAAGTATCCTCACCTATTTCAGTAAATCTCGAGGACGAGATTTTAAATAAGGTGGGGAGGATGTAAGGACCTTCAAAAATGTCCCAAAACGACCCGTAAGTACAAACCCGGACCCCTGAAACCCTACTGTGCATGAAAAATCAAGAAATCTAGAAAATTGGTCTTCAGGCGGGCCGCGTAAGACATAAGGAAAGCTTACGCGGGCCGCGTCAAAGGGTGTTTGACCGGATAAGCGTTCCAGAACCACGTGTCATCCACGTGGCATGCCTACCAGTGACACAGATGCCCTAATCTACGACTAGACCTCCACGCGGGCCGCGTAAGGGTCGAGCCAGAGTTCACGCGGGCCGCGTGAGACCCATTTTTCACCTATAAATAGATCAGTTTACGAGCAGTTCACTGGTGTCGAAAACAAATCTCAAAAACGAAGATACACTGCTCAAAATCGTAATTTTCATTAGGGAGGCGCTGCTACGATACAGGGTATTAACTCGATCGCTGCCACGATTCAATGTCCGATCGATTGAAATCAATCCAATGGATGTTTAAGTGCTGCCCAAATTAGGGCTATACTTTGTCATTCGTCATGAATTCGATGGATGTTTAAGTATTGCACTTTGTCATTCGTCGTGAATTCGATGAATGTTTAAGTGTTGCACTTTGTCATTTGTTGTGAGGATTTTAATCTCATGAGTTATCGTAAATGTTGTATTAGTTACTGACCTAGTTCGTGTGCATTGTTATTTAAATTAGGTTACAAGGCTAATCAGTAGGCTAAACTCTGCCCGTTTAAATCTGCAAAGTGAGTCATTCTCTTTTATCAAAAGTATTTTACAATACTCCATTTATTTCCAAAAGTTATAATTACAGGGATTAAGTCGTGGTTATCTTGAATCACTGGCTAGTGGGGTATTGTGCACATTACTAATTTCTCACGGTTAGGCTAATAAATCCTAACAGTGATTGGGTGAAAGGACCCAATAGTGGTATGACCATCGTCACCAGGAGGTGACACGGCGCCAGATAAAAATAAGATAGAAGCCATTGTAATCGCTCTTATGCTGTAATTTATAACTATGTGTCGTTTTATCAAATTTGAATGACTCGCCAGTATTTCCCCGCTGATAAAATATTTTCAAAACATGTTTCAGGTGACTACTGTAAACCAAGGAAAAGTGCTACGGAGCACTAACAAAGCTTGAAGTAGTGGCTCAGTTAAATAAATAAACATGTTTTGTAAATCAGGGAATTTTCTTGTGAAATTCCTCTATTGTAAATTACGGGGTTTATCCCGAATTATGAAATAAAATAATCGGGCATTTCAAGTATTAAAAGATCCTGTAAAATCTTCCGCTGTCAACTCAATTAATAAATACCACGGGTTTCTGTCCCGCGGCTCCTTGACCGGGTCAAACCGGGGCGGGGGTCGTGACACCTAACACTTAACAACTTCATTACACTTAACCCTAACATCAATCTCCCTTTGTCTCAAGAACACAACCGTCGGACTAGATTATGGACCACCCACCACCACCAGATTTTGAATTCGTTTGTCTTTCTCAAAATTAGAAGTGGTATATGCTTATGTGGCATGTGACTACATCCGTTTTTGAATAATCTTGACCTACGATCGATTGGACCATTGCGATCAGTTCATCAATGATTTTGTTCCCCATTTACAGTACGTTGATTGGAAATAGGAATTTTTTTTAAACCCTAGCCCTAATTGAAATGAAATTAATAAATAGGCGCTAATGGATTATCAGTTTTCGTGAACCGATTGAGAATCTGACATAGGGTTGAAAGAAGGACGAGGATTTAGGATTTGATAAACCCAAGTGGGGTGGATCTTCTGGTGGTGGTGAATGAAAATTGCGCTCGATCTTCTGTTTGGTAGGTTTCCCGCCATTATTAACTGTTTAATTTCTCTGTTTTCTCCTTTTGCAAACTATATGTAATTGAATCAAGTGGGTATAAGAAAGATATGGTCTTAAACACTGTGGTTATTGGTGTTCATGGAAATGATGATTTCCAGCAATGATGATACAAACGGTGGTGGTTGTCATGTTCAGACATTGGTGGTTGATGGTGGTATTTGTTTGAGTGGTGCAATCGGTGATGCTTGAAGACTCCCAGGACGAATATGAGATTGTTTGGTGATGGATCAAAATTGGTTAAACCAATGGTGGTGGCAAAACGTGGATGGTGGTGATGGAGATGGTTTGAGGTAATGGTGGTGGGGGATGGTGGTGGTTGTAGGTGGAGGTGGTGATATGCCACATAAGCAGCCAAGTAAAAAAATAACAAAGTTTTGTCCACGTCATCTGCCACGTCAGCAAAAAACTAACTTGGTTATAACCCAGTTAGAGAAGGATCGATTGTGGCCAAAATCTTACAAATTGGAATTGTTGTAGGGAATTTTTGAAGTTGGGATTATTATCGGCCAACGGGTAAAACTTAGGATTATTAAAATCCAATAACCCAAAAATTTAAACATCACTGCGTATTTAGTTTTTTTGCCAAAAATTAGTGAACGCGATTTATTAGAAAAAATCAAATTAAATGTTAAATGAAAAACTATTATAAAAAAAACTACTATTAAAATAAGAAAAAAATTATTATTTATTTTGGTTGCTTTTATATATAACTATATTTTTCTTCCAGCGCAAAAAAAACTACTATTAAAATAAGAAAAAAAAGATTATTGTTTATTGTGGTTGCTTATACATATAATCCCAACTAGGTTATTACCCGGGATTGCTTCCCGGGCTCGGGAAACTTAGTTATATTAATTATATTTGTTATTAATACGACCTCATTACATCAATCATCTAATTGGATTCAACAACAATGTCTACAATTCACCGGATTAGATCATGAACCCATATTAGACGTCAAACAAAAGCGAAACAGGACCACATGAATAACATCATTTCAACTTTTACTTCAATGCACTTACATGATCGGGTGACTTAGGATTTTGTAAAAATGTTTGTTCTTGTACCTCCTAACAGCTTACAACCACTGACTATTACAACCACTGATTACATAGACACTGCTTCTATGTACTGCTGGTTCACTTTCCACTGATGCAGTCTAAGCACTGATGTTAAGCATCAGTGCTTTCTTCAAAGGTGATCAGTCCTTGAATGGGCAGTACTTGCTTTCTTCAAAGGTGAATAGTCTTCAATCAAAAACTTGTGATTTTGCTGAGTCTTGATTTTCTGCAATCATTCTTTGAAGGGCCTCTTTCATAAAAAAATCTTCCTGAGCCTTGATTTCCTTTTCATCCATCTGTTTTTGTTTCTTTTTTTGATTTAGGGCAATGATAGAAGTATCAGAGGATGTGAACAACTTCTTCAAAGAAAGGGCCTGCTGCTGTGGATCATCAGCTTTCTTGTCTTTGTATTCAGGCTTCTTTGGAAGGCTAGGATCTGTCTCTCTCCTTTTTCTCAGCCTTTCATAAGCCTCATCAGTGTATTGCCTTGTCCATTTTGCTATGGCTTTGGCTGTACCAACCTTTGCTGCAACCAACTCTTGCTTCTTCCTTTTATACTCCAAGGTAAGATCAGCAATTGTCTTTTTGTATTTGCTCCAATTTGGTGCTGATATTTTCATACGTGGATCATTTTTTATTCTTTCAGTTCTTTTAAGTTCAGCTTTGAAAGCAACAAATGGCCAGTCTTGTAATTGTTCAGCTTTGGCAGGGTAAAATTTTTCACTCATGATCAATTCTATGAGATCTTTTCTCAGATCCACTTGTAAATCAGCATCTGGAGGCAGGTTGGACATCTCTTTACTCAGGTCTCTTGCATAGTCTTCTAATTCTTTAACCTTGGTGAGCAAGAACTGCAATTGACATGAGATGGCATTATCACCCTGCTCTTTGCATTCATATTTGTCTCTCAATTCAGCTTGTTTTGCTTTGACTTTTAGATATACATCCATGTTTTTAGGATCTCTAAAACCTGCAAGAGATGAGAATTTTCTCTTTGAAGGATCATCCACTGTGTAGAATTGTTTCATTTCATTCTTCACTGCATGCAGTTCTAGTGGATAGGTGGCAACAATTGGTACAAGATCAGCAGGATCAAATCCTTGAAGAGCTATTGGATCTTTGATTGGGTTGGCTAAGTTTGGTGGAATGAATGGTTGAGGTTTGATGACATTGTAAGGTGCAGATGAAATCGGAACAGGTGCTGGTATATCACCATCATGCACCTGAAACTTTCTTTTTCTTGTATATAACTTTTTGGGAGAAGGTGTTTTTGTTTGAGTTTTTGGAACTGAAAGGACAATGGCCTGTGAAGAAATGTTTGAAGTGATGGGTGATTGACTAACAGTCGTTGAAACAACCGGTGTCTCAACCACTATTGACACTACAACTGTTGATGTATCAACTGTTGTCTTCTGCTTTATGTCAGGTGATGTTTGCAATGGTGATGTAGTTTGTGGTATAGTAGTGGGTTGAATGGTGGTTGATGAAATGGTGGGTATCTGACTAACAGTTGTTGAAACAACTGGTGTTTCAACCACTGTTGTCACTACAACAGTTGATGTGTCAACTGTTGTCTTCTGCTTTTTGGCAGGTGGTTTTTGTGGTGGTGATGTTGTTTTTGGTATGGTAGTGGATTGAGTATTGGTTGATGAAGTGGTGATGGCAGTTGTTAGGATAACATCTGTTGAAACCACTGAAGTACCAACAACTGTTGATACAACAGGTGTCTTAACATCTGTTGGTTTGGAGGTTTGATGAGAGGAACTTTTGGGGATTTGAGGAGTTTGTTTGGTGGTTTTGGAAGGTGTGGTTTTGGGTTTGCTTACTTTTCTGGTAGGCTGTCTTCTTGTTGGTTTAGGAATACCCTGCTCTTCCTTAGGTTTAGAAGTACCCTGCTCTTCCTTTCCATAAAAACTTTCTTCTCCTGCTCAAACCTTTTAGACCCTTTTATTTCCATTGACTCTTTCATGTTTGCCTTTAATGCAGCAAATGCATTTTGAGTCTCATCAACCTTTTTGGAACCATCTGGCCTTGGGATTTCTACAACCAGTTTAGACATTGCATCTGGTTTAATGTATAGACCATCTTTTCCCTTTTTACCCTTCTCCCCCTTTTTAGCATCATCAAGGGTTTTAACAAAAATGATTAAAGGAGGAGCAGTGCCAGTGGTTTGAAGCAAATGAGCTTTTATGGCTTTAATATCTGCTTGAGTATCTTTGTACCTAGCTTCCATGACATTTCTAACCATTTGAAGCTGAACTTCATGCTGTTGATCTGGATACTGTCTTTGTTTGTGAAGCAGAGATTGAAACAGATGCCATAGCTCAGCAGGGGATGGAGCAGATGTTGCAGCAGTGGGTGTAGCCTTTTGAGCTTGTAACAACTGTTGCAGCATAGATTTGATTTCTGCAACAGATGTGTCAAGTTGATCAACCCTCTCCGTCAATTCCTTGTATTTTAAACCTTCACCCAAGTTAATGGGATCATCTGATTTCCCACTGGCAGTGGTTGTATCAGCAGTTGACTTAGGAAAAGTTTCCCAAAAGTCATCCACTGATGCCCCTTGTTCTCAGTACTGGGGACTTCTTTCTTCAATAGAGGTTACCATTTTAAGGTTACCAGTGTATAAAGGATACACACCAGTAGACACTATGGTTCCCAAAGAAGAAATTGCCTTCAAGGGAGTCTCACTAATGAAACTACTGTCAAGGTGTAAACCAGTGGGTTCAACACATGTAGTAGTTGCTCCACTTGAACTACTGACAGGAATTACTTGTAATTCCTGCAGTGTAGCCTCCTCAACTGTTGGTGGGTTAGCAATGATAGAGACACCAGACTCAGTCACTTGTTGTGGTATATTCTCATTGACAGGTGATTGAGAAGAACTGATTTGTGTCTGGGCTATATCAAGTGCATCCAACAAAGGTATCATTGATGGTGGAAGTTGTTCAGTGAGGATAGGGGTAGAAAGAGAATTTAACCCGGGAGCTGGGCTGTCGAAGATAGATTGAAGTGAATCCATTGCTTCATAATGTGGTGTCCATATAGATACAACCTGATCCTTTTGAGAGGATGCAGGAGGAGTTTTAGGCTCAGGTTGAGATATTTCTTCCATCTGCTATGAGGAAGTAGCAGCAGTGGTTTCAGGTGACTTTTGTGTTGTCACAGGTGTTACCTCTGGGATCTCATCTTCCAGAGTTACATTTTTGGTGGGTTTGGGGGGCTTTTGGGATTTTTTTTCTTGGTTGTCTTTTTGGTGGGTTTTGGTGTGGGTTTCACAGCAGTGGTGGTGCTACTGTGATCACCAAGAGCAGTGGGCTCAACAGCAGGGGCCTGAGGAGCAGTTGTTGCTGCTAAATTCTGCTCAGGTGCCTCTGTTTGTGTTTTTGAAGGTTTTGACAGCCTTGTGAATGTTTCAGAAGTTAGGCTGTTTATTTGAAAATGATTTCCTTGGATAAGCACATGTGCATTATCCTTTGAAAATTTCTTTTGTATATAAAAACTTAAAAATCTTGGAAATAATAAAAATGATTTTTTATTGACATTTTTGACCATATCATTGAAAATCTCCTGGGAATAGTTAAACTCAACTCCAGCCATTATAGCATAGCCCAGGTATTGGATTTTCAATGGGATCTCATTAAAAGCTGTGGTTTTATTTGACACACACATGAGGAGGGTATGAAATAAAAATCTCATGGCAGGTGGAAAACTGCCCTTTTGCAAAGTATCTTTTTTCATTTCGTCCTCATACACTCTCTCAAGGAAATCAGTTTGATAATCAACTTTTGGGGAAAGAATCTTTACCTGTGAGATCATTGATTTCAAAAACCTCTGAAATGGTTTGAGGTGTGATGGTAACCGGAATTCCCCTTATTGATGAAGTAATAGCAAAGGGCTTTTTGTCCTTAGCTTCAAGATGTGCATTTTTCCAGAACTCTCGTTGGGTATCCAGGTAGATGGGTGCATTACATGTCAACAAAGTTTTGTACTTTGAAGACGAGAGTGCATCAATTACGGAGTGAAGGTGGTTTAGAACGAATGAAGAAGATGAGTGAATTGAGGGAATTTGATGGTAACTGCTTTTGAAAGGAGTTTTGAATTCGATTCGACAGTGAAAACCCTGTTTGGGGTTTTGATCAGGGTTTTATAAGGGTAAAAAGTGAATGCCGACGTGGCAGCGGTTACAAAGATCTGACGGCTAAGTACTGACCACGTGACAATCTCCGATGAATAATGGAGGACAGTTGTTTAGGAAACCACTGATCATCAATATTAGTGGTTTACAGTGGTGAAAATGAAAACAGTGGGTGATTTTTAACTATCAGTGGATAGCCAACAATGATTGAAACATTGATTCTGGTCAGTCAGTGGTCAACATGAACAATGTAGAAACAGAGGTTGTCTTTCAGCAGTGGATAACTTTTAACAATCAGATGTTTGAACCAACACAGTGGTTGTAACAGACTTTTAAGGATTAATGAAAACTATCATTTTTAACTATTTTCAAAAGTGTTAAAATATGAGAAGACTTAAATAGATATTGGAGCTTAAACAGATGTTTCGCATTATATATCAGTTGTTTGGACTTAAACAGATGTTTGGCCATAAACAGATGTTTGGCCATAAACAGATGTTTGGCCATAAACAGATGTTTGGCCTTAAACAAATGTTTGACCTTAAACAGATGTTTGCCCATAAACCGATGTTTGCCCATAAACCAATGTTTGATAGGCCTCATCAGTGATTAGGTAGATCAGTGCTTGTCTTTAACAGGGCTTTGACTTCAACAGTAGATAGGCCTCATCAGTCTTTATGTCCATCAGTCTTTAAAAGAAGCAGTGGTTAGTTATAACAGTTCTTAGCATGATCAGCTGTTATAACCACTCCATAACCTTTAGAGAGGAAACAGGTGTCGGTTTACATGGTAAATGAAGAGGTTAACGGTAATTATGATAATCTGCTTTTGTTCTTTGAGCTTTGAAAATTTGTCCCTTGGGTTTCTTGGTATTTAATTTTACGATTTTCCCATAAAAGTTGGGGTTTGAAAAGGTTTTTGCATTTAAAGATTGCTGTTTTGAAATATACATTAATATGTTTATATTAAATCTACACGTTTTGATTGATTAAGTATATAAACTGATAGCCACTTCACCTGTTTTTCATCACGTTTTCCTACGAAGATATCATACTTTCAGCAAAGTCGAGTAATATAGTTTATTGAAATGGCGTCATTCACTTCTGTAAAATCAGATGATTTAAAGCAGCGTTTTGTCAGGAAAATCGAAGAACAGGTGTATCAAGATAGGGCTACTCTTCAAGAGCTGAAGAGATGTTTTGATGGATTGCAAATTGGCCTGTTCACGAGACAGCAGGTTTCCAGAGATCTTATGAGGATGCCTTCAACTTCCGTTCGTGAGCTTTGTGTTGTCAGTAATATAGAGTGCGGTGATAGAGAGACATGGAGTTCATGGCGATGCCGAAGGACATACATCGAGAGGTTCAGCAATCGATGGAGTTGAAGCTAAAGTTTCTTAATTCTTACGGTTATTGTTAGATTTAAAAGTTTAGTTGTTCAGTATGTTATGTAATTATTGGACTTTTAATGTCATGAATAAATGAATAAATTTTAATCATATGAATCTATGTTGCGTTTGTAGGAAAAAAAGAAAGAGAACGTCAATTTTAAATTTCCAATTCCATATTTTGAATTTCAAAAGTTATTGATATTATCAATAATTACTGATTTGATTTGAAAGCAATTGTCATTATGACTTTTCTAATATTTATTTTAACTTTAATTAAGAGAAAATAACCGTCAATTTGAAATTCCTATTTTTCATATTTCAATGTCCAAAGATAAAGAAATTAGCATTAATTACTGATTTGATATGCAAAAAATTGTCATCAACAGTTTTTTAGATTTTTTATTTTAACTTTATTTTTTATCACCAAAACAATGTTGGAGGAACTTTTATCTCATTGGAAAGTAACAATTAGATAAAATGGTAATTTCATTGTAATTCTAGTTTTCATTTGATAATTTCATTCTATCATTAATTAACCACATCAACAATAAAAATGTGAGCAGTGGCTGTTTTTTAGGGAAACCTCTGATGATCAATATCAGTGGATGTCAACAATAAAAATGTGAGCAGTTGCTGTTTTTAAACTATCAGTGGATAGCCAACAGTGATTGAAACACTGACGTTTGGTCAGTCAGTGGTCAACATGAAGAATGAAGAAACAGAGGTTGTCTTTCAGCTGTGGATAACTTTTAAACACTGATGTGATAAATACTGTTACATATAAACACTGAAGTGATATGACATCTAACAACCTAACAGAGTATAAAACACTAATGTGATAAATACTGTTACATATAAATACTGTTAACATAAACAGAAGTAAAATATCATGCCTTAGGTACGTAAGTGCTTGTCTTTAACAGGGCTTTGTCTTCAACAGTGGATAGGTCTCATCAGTGTTTAAGTCCATCAGTCTTTATAAAGACCAGTGGTTAGTTATAACAGTCCTTAGCATGATCAGCTGTTATAAACACTCCATAACCCTTTGAGAGGAAGCGAGTGTCCGTCATTGCATTACATCCCTGTTGAAAAACAGAATCCATAAATTTAGGGAAAATGGGTTTGAAAGATGATAACCCAACAGTGGAGGATCTCATTCTACAGCTCCGATAAATTCAGGGGTATTCTCAAATAATGGTTCCTAGATGTTTGAAGACCGATAAAGACCGACAAATGTCCACAATGCTGCTTCTTTGAACATTTGTCGGTCTTCAAACATCTAGGAAGCATTATTTGAAAATAACCCTGAATTTATCGAAGCTGTAGAATGAGATCCTCAACTGTTGGGTTATCATCTTTCAACCCCATTTTCCCTAAATTTATCAATCCTGTTTTTCAGACCTCCCAAAGCCACCTATCCGCCTCCAAAGAGATCGAGACAACTTGAAGCATAACCTGGACTTGCTGTAATTCCACCAGTTCAGTATTTAATCCCAATATACCAACTCAATACAAATAACAAATATTTGGCGTCCTACAACTGTAAATAACTCAGGAAACAGATTTGAAACCATAAATATGGATTATAGAGATCTATGAATGAAACATGGGTGAATAAACCAACAAAACAGATTGTGAAAAACAAAAACTACAAACATATCAAAATCAATCTACTCGTAATCACATGGTACACCAATGCAAGCATCTGAATAAACAATAACAAATCAAAGACAATTTACAGATACTTACCGAAACCATAACTGGTCAGATTTATGTGCGGCTCTTAACTACATTCTGTAGAATCTGTACATCTAACAAATAATCAAAGAACAAAGAAACAAACAAAAAAACATTCTGTAGAATCTGTACATCTAACAAATAATTAGAATGACCATTTTTACCTTATTTCACAAATTTCATAATATGAAAATAAGTAAACCATAGAAAAAATGAAACCAAACAACTGATATTTGCCGTTCGAATCTTTGAGTTGGTCGTCATAGTCCTACAACCTTTCGATGTCGTTGGAATCGGTCGGTGATGTCAGCAGCCTAACTAACAAACAACAGCAAACAACAATAGCAAGTCACCAATCAATCAACCTCAAAATCATATAGAAGCCCAAAAATAAAACAAACCCTAACCTAAAACTCAAAATGAAAAAATGAAAAAATATATTCATAACTAACCCTAAACCTCAAATACATTATAGCATAACCATTAAATCGACCTCAAAATCATATACAAGTCTAAAAATAAAATCAAAATTAGATAAGTGAACATCAAAATTGAACAGCAAACCTGGCCAAAAATTAACCAAGAGAACTGCAGGACGCAGAGCCGACAACCTCCGACCATCTCTGTCATCAACTTCCCTGCTGAACCCTAGCCAAAGCACAACCATGGGTAAAGACGCATGAAGATCGAATGAGTGAACAATGAAAACAAAGATTGACACTTATAGAACGGAAGTTATTGATAATCTAACCTTGATTCGGAGCGTTGATATGAACATCGATCGGAATAGAGCAGAGCGAGAGAGAAAGTGGGGAAGCCCTAAATGAGTAAATGAGAGATGAGATAGATAAAAGAGGGGAGTAATACTGTTGGGCGGGAAAAGGGAAAAAATGTAGCCCTCATCTACTAACACATGGCCCAAATAACTTTCATTTATTATATATAATAGATGCGTTGCGTTGCGTTGGGGATTCTGCTACGTTTCTAAATACCAAAACTAATCAAGCTACAAATCATACTAAAATTTTTTCACCGTGGCAGTTTAGTCGTTATCAAGGCTTATTTGCGGGGATAAAACTAACACGAAATTCAGACCCGGTATAGCCTATGACACAAAATAAAAGATACTCGATCTTATATTGGAACGTTGACGAAAAATTTTCAAACCTGAACATTTCAGCGTAGGGGATAAAATTTGTAACGCTCCGTTTTGACAACCCCTCCAATGTTATTGATGCAACAGAAAAACTAAGGTTCAAACATTTAAAAAATGATAGTAAAAAACAAAATTATTTACATAATTGTTTTCTTTTTTTTTCACTAAATATGTTCTCGGTTAAATAGAAAAAAACTAAAGAAAGGGTTGCTTTGAAAAAAAAAATCAAAATCTCTCCAAGGACTCGAACGGCACTTACCAACTTCACAAGCCAACTTTAGTGTTTTACAATGGGAGGGTAGACACAGGCCCATCGTCTAGCCCAAACCCCAAGCCATGCATTTTTGTCTTGTTAGTGTGTATCTCATTCTCAAAATATGAATGGCCCCCTATCGATGAGACACCCAATAAGCAATAGTTTAATACCAGTATTTAAGATGCCTTGGCCCACCTCCTAATTAACAATTTACAATACCCAATTACTTGTAACCAATTACCGAGTCGGACAGTACCAAATCGCTACATTAGATGACAAAAGAAAAAAAAAACGATCTTGTGAAAAGTTTTTTTTTTTTTTTAATCGAACGAAGTTTGTGTTGATCAAGTTTGCTCAAATATCCTTAAGTCATAACCTATGTTTTTATATTCTGTGATGGCCTATTTGTTTTCTAGGGTTTTTAAAATTTTTAATTTAAGTTGAGTTAAAATTAAAATTTATGTTAACCTAATTCGGTGATGTCTTCACATAACCTTATTTTTGGTGTCTTATTTTTACGTTTTTATGGTCTATATACTCATAGAGACTTAGGGTTATCTGTTTTGTTGATTTATATTTGTTTTTTTATGTTGGAACTCTTAACGATTCTATCTAGTAATCGAGGTATATCGGTATTATATTTAATTATCTAATGAACTGTGTTCTTTTTGTCATCGTTTTTTTGTGACCTATTTTTAACCAACCCGTAATGTGTCCATCTTACAAAAAAATTATGTATCCGCCACTGGTTACATATGCATACAAGAAGCCATGCTGAAACAAAAGAAAAATCTTAGTGCTTTCTGCCTTTCCATGTGGCACGCACTTACTGGCTGAATTTTCACATGACGTTCTCCTACTGGATGAGTTACTATTCCTTGGTTATCATTCAGATAGAACAAAACAAATATCAACATTTGTTTTATGTATATCGAAAACCATAAAACATGTACCGATCACGATTCTGATAACACAGATATTGGTACCTATGATGTTTGGTCCGAAGTGATTTGGTTCTTCATCATATAACTTATGATACTAAAAAGATGCTTTATTTTAAAAGTAATTTACACCGTAATGTTGAAGAAAAAAAAATGAAACTGCAAATTCAGTTTCTACGAAAAATATATTAATTTATATTAATATCATTAGAAAAATATTAGTTTCATATCAATATGGTTAGAAAAATAAAAGTTTTGTTTAGCGGTGGAAGATTTTAAAGGTAGTCATGAAACTTTCCCTGCTTGATGTCTTGATCAATTTGTAGTTAATGGGCCTACATGATCAAATTTGTACACAACTCAGCTTGATCCATTTGTAGTCAATGAGCCTATATGATCAAATTTGTACACAACCCAGCTTATAAGCTCAGTTTGTTTTGGTGTTTGAGTTTCACTGCCACATGATAAAATTCAAAAGGCGACGACACTATTCACTTTTTTGCGTTTCAAATTATAAGTAACTAGTATTGAGACCCCCGCGTTGCGGTGGGGACCAAAAACCTTGACAAATAGCACCAAGGCCACAACACTGTTAGTGACCACCAACATTGAAGTTGCGACGTCTTAATGCGGAGAAATTAGACTGAAACATAAAACACAGAAAATAATAACTAAGTCGATTTAGGACCAGTGCGTCACGATGAACCTATCAAATGGGAAAAAATAGACGATCATAAAAACGTTGAATCACACATGCACGTTGCGTAATGTTAACTCGCAAAATTTAGAACGAAGCGTAAAACAAAACAAAACGTAAAAACGTTGAACCACACATGAACGTTGCGTCGTGTTAACTCGCAAAATTTAGAACAAAACGTAAAATGAACTTTTACGAAATATGAAAAGTATAGGATACCAAAGTTGAAAGTAAAAAAGTTCTTAGGTTAAATTGACAAAGGTAAAAAACTTTGGGGTTAAAAGTAAAAAACTAAAATAGTTTTAGGTTAAAAGTGTAATTATATCTATTTTTTTTTTTTTTTTGAAAATCTCCCTAAGCATAAAACACAACTACTCTATGCATTAACATGTTGCTAATTTATAATGGATAAATGTATAATATAAATTGTTTTAATAATTGGACTAGAATAGAAAGAAAAACAAAGTATGAGATTCCAATATAGAATTAAGGCTCAAATCAACTCATTTATACTCTCTCTCTATGTAAGACTAGGTAAGCCTCTTACAGCCATTTTTTTATTTTAGAAACTTTGAGTGTGATTTGAACCCCAAGAGTGTAATTTTTGGAAATAGTTATGTAGCTTAACCAAATTATGAGTTTTTGTGGCTTTTGACCTAGACTTGGATTTTATATAAATTTATGCTATGATCATGGACCAGTGAAACTAGTTTGGATGATAACCCAATTGAAATTGCAAAACTTGTGGAGTTGAGTTTTTAGCTACTCATAACTGTTTTTTGGCAAGGATGTAAAGATCAGGAGCATAAGTTTTAAAGTATGTAAAATTTTCTAGGGCTAAGTATACTACACTAAACTGTCCATTTAATGGACAAGAATTACTTAAACTTCTCTGGTGTTTGATTTTTCATGCAATTATTAAATTTAGTAGTTTGACTTGTGTATTGTAGTATGTATGCATATCAAGTGTGATAAGCTACGCATACACACATATGCGCACACGTACATACGTGCATACATATTTAGGTGCCAATAAAAGAGGAAGGTTAACTACGAAATTTAAAAGATACCCCAACTTAAATTTCGATTTAATCCTCTAAAAACGTTGAGTCTCTCCAAATAAAATCCTTCATATTAAGGTCTAAGCAAGCTACCTACGGCCCCTAGAAATCTTTTCAAAAAGGCAAAAACTAACAGGCCATTCACTTGCAAGAAAACGCTTTTGAGGATTCACCCGGTGTCACTAACATATTGTCAAATTTTTAAATCCTTAAGAAAGCTTAAACAACCCATTACACATATATAACAAATGCAAATTGGCTAATCTTTAAGAATGAACTCAACAACCCACAAATTCGACTTAGGAGACGAGAAAGAAAAAGATCAATAGTTCTAATTCTAATAACCGCATCAAAACGATGTTAATTCTAGTTCTATAATGACGATAACGATATGCATTATTAAATTTACCACCTTTGAAGCATATATATATCTTATATTCCTAAAAAAAGCATGAGAAAAGTAATATTCTACATTTGAATCGAGTCGAATAATATTCCAAACAACATAGTGGTACCATTATTCCCTTCCTGTTTTTTGTTCCATCTAATCTTTCATTCACACATAATGCAAACAACATATAGGACAGATCCCTCTTACACCCCACCTCTACCCCACTCTTTTTGTTCTCCTTCCACTTGTTTTTTACCTATTAATTTAAACTTTATAAAAAACATTTCTTTGCAAGAACAACTCTATATAAAAAAAAAACATCAAATATCAAACAATTTTTTTTTTAACTTTTGAAGGTTACACAAAAGGACAATATTTTTAACCCACACTAAAGGGTTGTCTTTGTATGTTTGTACTTTTGCTCACCACAGCACATCCACTGACTCACCGTCGGTCACTTTAGCCTCTCCCCTTTTTCTTATCCTCGTTACCAAACACCCCTCCCGCGAGCGGAAAAACATCGGATTTCTGACAAATTCTAAATCAGTTTCATGCTGATTCGTTGATTCAAATGCTAATATTGATCAATTGTGTCTCAAAAGTCAAATCTCAATTTACAAATACTTCATTAATAATAAAATTAAAACAAAATACATTGGAATTGGAATAATTAGTTGTTCTTAGTTAGGATAGAGAAAAACCAGATCTACACTTCATACTAGAGAAAATCACAAACAAACAAACAACAAATTCAGAAAATCAAATCCAAATTCCAAACACGAAACGAAATCGGCGAATTGTTTCATTTTCGGTTACTGAAATTCATCTTCTCATAATAACGAATCGAGAGAAGCGATAACGAGAGCTGAACCTCATCTTTTCCCCAACGAGCTTTCGCCGTAGGTTTCGCCGGAACAATCGCACGCGGCGGCGGCAGACACGGCCACGACGACGTCGTTGCGACGGTTGAAGACGACGACGACGAGGTAGCGGCGGAACCAGAAGGTTTAGATAACGGCCACAGGTAATGAGAATGAAGTCGCCGGAAACCGCCGAGAGCGAGGACCACCGACCGGAGCTGAGTGTTACCACAGCCGATATTCGCCCAGTGTTTGGTGCAGATCAGCTCCCATAACCGCTCATCCTGAGCCGTACGATGCCACTGCTTGCTCACGCATCCTGCCGCACCTAACGTACGCGCGTCCACGTGTTTCAGAACCTCATACAGCAAATTCTCATCCAGCAGAACGGCAGTCGTCGTCTCCGGCGTGTCCGGTGAGTTCTCCGGCATCGGATCTGTTTCCGGAATCGGATCTTCGCGGATCTTCTTTTTCAACTTGCCGGAATCATTATCAATATTAATATTGCAACTGCCGTTGAGGTGATCTTGTGAGAGTGAAATTGATCTCTTCATGGATGACGAAAATAAGAAGGTGAATTGAACAAATGTTTTAGGTTTTGGTGTTGATTGATTATAATTGAAGAGAGAAAAGTGTTAGGGGTGTGGGTGTGGGTATGGGTATCCACCTGCTTTAGATTGCTTTAGAAAACGACAAGCGAAGAAATGAATGCGGTTAGGGGAAATTACTATTATGCCCTCGTTGTGTGTAATGTGTACCTGGTTTACTGGGATTGGCATGGTCTATGGGGTTTGTTTGTATTCTAGTATTCTATACCTACTGCCTGACTGTTGGATTTGGATACATGACTTGCTACAAATACTTTGCCTTTTCGATTTTCAAACAGGTTTTTTATTTTACAAAAATATATATTTATTAACCAAAAAAAAAAAAATCTATGAATATTGAATACTTCCACTTAGACCATGGGGTATGGTGGAGCTTGGGTTGGGGGCATGAGTTGACACGTGGAAAACAAACTCAAACCCACGCCCGTGGGGTATGGTGGGGCTTGGGTTGGGGGCTTGAGTTGACACATGGGGGCATGTGAAATGGCTAGTTTGGTTTGGCCATTGAGAGCCTGCCATGTCACCTTGCTAGCCCGCCCCACACCCGACTTCAAACCCAAGAGCCACGCCCCAACCCAAGCCCACCCGGGGTGGTGGCTTAGGCGTTTTCCCCCAACCCACGCCCCAACCCAAGCCCCATACCCCATAGTCTTAGGGACAAACAATACAAAATGTTACAGTCGCTCGTCTCTATTGGTGAGTTCAAGCCCATTATGTCCATCCAGATGGTATGTCAATGTCGATTTAGATGGTGAGTCGACCAAGATAATAATCATGAAACCAAATTTTATTTAATTTAAATAGAGTAAACTACAATTTTACCCTCTGGGGTTTAGGCTAATTGACACTCTGACCCCCTCTAACAAAATAATTGCAATTTTACCCCCCAACGTTGGTGTTATGTCGCACATTTACCCCCCGGCGTCAATTATGGTTAACAGTCAACATAACAATGTAAAGGTCAAAGGGTAAAAAGGTAATTTCCAACAAACCATTGTGTAGCTTATTCAATACAACACCCTATAAGTAAGATATCAAAGCACATTTACCCCCCCCCCCCCCACCTTCCCACCGATCCTCCACTCCTGCTAAATCGATCAACCTCCGGCGACACCACCTTCTCCGGCGACACCACCTTCAGACCTTCAGCTACAATGCCGGTTCTTTGTTGGCTGATCTACTACGTCATCCGCCACACGGCAGGTACAATCGCCCAATGTTAGTTAATCAGGGTCGGATTTGTGTAACTGTTAGTTATTATCAAGTTATAAAGAGGGTTAGGGTCGGATTTGTGTCTGATTGAGTCTCATGTTAAACAGGGTATTAACAATTAGTCTGATTGAATCTGATTTCCATGTTAATTTTGTGATGTTTGGTGTTTTTTTTTTACAGTTGACCTGACGATGAGCCTATCAAGCTCATCAGTGGTGGTCCACCTGGTGGTCTCCATGTTTGGTAGGCTTGTCCTCAACTTCCATTATCCACCGGAGAGTTGAGCGGATGTTTAGACTAGTAGTTATTTAGCTTTTGTGTAATATGTAGGTTAACTTAACTTAATCGAAGCCTTTATGTATATGTAGGTTAAACATGCATTTTGTCTAAAATGAAGAATGTTGTTAGCTTGGTTACCAAGTACTTAGCTGATCTAGGTCAATGTTGTTAGTAGCTTGATCAGCAGATTGATGTGCTTTGCCAAACATTAATATATGCTTGATCAGCAGATTGATGTGCCTAGTTATAAGAACAGCAGATTGATCAGCAGGTATGTTTGAACTTCCCCCTCAGCAGGTATGTTTGAATGTCTATTGAATGGATCAAAATGTTAGATGATTTTGACCATGTTAGATTACACTGCAGTTTGGATCAAAATGTGCAGCAGGTTAGATGATTTTGACCATTTATGTGCAGCAGGTTAGATGTCCATTTGATGACAGTTAGATGTCCATTTGATGATGACAGGTTAGATGTCCATTTGATTTTGACCATTTATGTGCAGCAGGTTAGATGTCCATTTGCAGATTCAGTTATGTGCATTTGCAGATTTAGATGATGACAGTTAGATGTCCATTTGATGACAGCAAACCTGTTTTATGACAACAGGTTTGGTTTGTTTATGTGCATTTGCAGATTCAGTTAGAGCATTTAGTTTCATGTCCATTTGCAGCATGTCCATTTGCAGCATGTCCATTTGGATTCATATACATTTGCAACCATAACACCTGCTGCTGTCTCATGTCCATTTGGTAACTTCAAACCTGTTTATCAGATTCAGATGATCCATTAGTTTGTTTATAAGCAGTTTCATGTCCATAAGCATTACAATGGTTAACTTCAAACCTGTTCAACTACACATGTTTGTATTCAAACATGTTCTTGTATATGTGTTTATTAAGTTTGAATACAAGTGTTTATTAAGTTTAAATCAAATTTCTTGTGAATTTCCATGTGTAGTTGACTTTGGGTGGTCAAACGTTTTTGGCGGGAAGGGTTTTGGAAGTTGTAGGGGGTAATATTGTTTCTTAACACAAAGTATAGGGGGTAATAAGAAAGGACAATATAGTAATTTACCAGTGGGGGGTAATTATGCGACATAACAAGAACGTTGGGGGTAATATTAAAGGGTAAGATAGTCATTTCACATTAAAGTTAACAGATCTGTTAACATAATTGACGCCAGGGGTAAATGTGCGACATAACACCAACGTTGGGGGGTAAAATTGAAATTATTTCGTTAGAGGGGGTCAGAGTGCCAATTGGCCTAAACCCCAGGGGGTAAAATTGCAGTTTACTCATTTAAATACTATATAAATTGTATCTTATCATGTTAATAATGTAGTGACATGTTTATTAATCTTGGTAATCGAGTGTTAATTTAATGATAATAGTCTTAGATTATTTCTCTAAATCATGTAAATTACTCTCGGATTAAAATATTTTGATACTACTTTCAAATCTTGATCTTGATCGGATAATTTTAAAGTGTCAAGAATCAATATGTAATATTAGTAGTTAAAATTGGCTTTGCTCCTTGAGGTTTGACGAAGATCACCATTTTCCTCTAAAGACAAAATGTATTGTTTCACATTTTGTGTAGCACCGAATAAAATTAGGGATGCCAGGGAACGTATTTGATTTCCTTGAAAATAAACGAACAAACATGGGTGAGATTTAGATTGTGTCAGTGTATGGTTTTCTTGAGTTTAGTCAATGAAATAAAAATAAGCAAGATGTCCATCACATGACATACATATGAGTTGGATTTATAATCAACAATAACTTAGTTTGTACTTATGATTTCTTTCTGAATGGTAACTAGGTTTATGCTATTAGTTGGTTCTTTTCAATGGTAACTTAGTCATTGGTGAATTGCTCTTTGTTAAAGTAACTTACATTTTTGCTAACCACATGGTTCCTATTGCTAGCATAGTTACTACTGACCACTCAGTTATTTCTAATCATGTACTTCCTAGTAGTGATGGATAGGTATGTTCCTACTAATGGGCCAATTTATAGTTTCTATGAATAAATCATATGTGATGGACCATTTCGTACCGATAGTTCTATCAACCAGTGAGACCCATCATGAGCTTGGCTCAAGACCCTACCAAAGCTTCATCGCTTAAACTTGCCCCTCCCCCCCCCCCCCCACACACACACACCCACCCCTTAGGTTCTCTAATTAGTCTCAAAGGAGTGTCAACTCTGCCCTCCCTAGCTGTTTCGTATCCATGTTTAAACGAACAGTTTTTTTTATTAAGTAAATCCCAAATAAAATGATTTAATGACCCTAAAATTATAAATGTTTCTCCTCCATTTTAGTGTTTAAAACAGAGACAAATATTTGAACATTAAAAGATAATATAGCTGAAGGGGTATGGTCCCAAAAAGCTGCGCAGACCGTTCTAGGTCGCGCGCTGGACCATACTCCTTACTCAGCAAGCTGATCAATCTTTAGACCCGCGCGGGCTACTCAAGCAGAGCAAGGCCTAGCGCGAGGTCCAAACAAGAGAAAACATCAGTTTTTACACTTAGTGTTCTGGATAAGAGCCTTCAGCTCCTACAACCCGGCGCGGCCCAGTTACGTGCATAGCAAGGGTAGCGCATGAGTTACGGCGCAAGGACACTTCAGAGAGTACACAAGGTACAACTGGCAGAAGAATGAGCCAATCAGCGTCCACCAGGTTGTGCTCTATCGTGCTCCACGATCGACTGACCTGGAGGAGACAGAGAGTACACAAGGATGCCTACGTGGCACCAATCAGGGGGCGGCGACAACTGCCCCATGATCTCCACTTACCTGCTGATGACAGAGGGACAGCAAGGCCGACAACTGTGACACGTGGCTCCAATCAAGGTGCACCAGCACCGGAGAACTTCTAGAAACCATTAACGGTCGACACCAGTGAGACAAGGAGGATATTCCTTGTTGTCGCCTTCCGGCCCAAGGCCCATCAGCCCATCTCCTCTTACGCCTCTCCGGCTATAAATAGAGACCCTCATACACAGGTTAAACATTCCATTCCCTCTACTCTCACTCTTAATACACTTATTTCCTCAAAGCAGTTACTTATTCTCACGCCGGAGTCTGGTTAAAAGGGAAACCCCCATATTCCCTTCTTAACGAGCTAACGGTGTTGCTGTTTTGCAGGAAGAAAGGATTATATCGGAGCTTAGGAAAGTTTAAGAAGATTAACCCTCATGGCTGAAACATAAACCAAACTAATTAACCCTAAAATTAGTTACGTGTTTCTTCATTGGCGCCCACCGATTTTTACAATTACTTCATCTTCTTTCTCCTGAGTTTTTTGTTCCCTTGATCATGGCTGGTCAAGGGATTATTCCTGATTTCGGTTTCGGCACAAACTCTAACGTAGGATTGGGGGAGGACAATCCGAATGTCCAAGTCCAGCCTACTGAAGAGATAGGCGAAATCGAAGTAACAAACACTGGGAGACCCCGCGCAAGCATCACTCGCATCACTCAAACGGGAACCCCAGTAAGTCATGTCGCTGGTCCTTCAAACCCAGCTCCAAACCCGAACATTTCGGTGCTACTAGGGCTACCAGAAGGCGAAACTTTAGCTTCCTGGTATGCCAAACAGATTGCTACCATAAATACTGCGTATCAGTCTTTGAGCGCACAACAAGCAATTCTACAAGTAGAACCATCCTTGGTTACTCCTCCGGGTCCAAGTCAGGGGGCGCGCCAGACACCCCCGCAGCAGAACATTCAAGGAAGAATCAAAAGACCTCCCCCAAGAGAAGGCCAAGCGTGCATGACACGCGCGACACACGAGGGGAGACAGGCAGTTATTATGACCACCCGTCAAATGTGCAAAGGGGTCCAGTTCACAGCCGGCTGGGGCCGCGCAACATGAACAACGAATGGGACGACACGGATCCGGATGATTAT
>JARYGA010013526.1:0-22896 GCA_030545235.1 Helianthus tuberosus
CGTGAAACCGGGAAGATATGATATGTATATTGTGTAAGACGAATTAAGGATTTACGAAAGTACCCTTAGGTATCCAAATTAAGGATTTAAAGTGGTACTTTGGGGTAATCGTCCAGATTTGTAACTTGTACCTTTTACTTTGTTTCTTAGAAGAAACGAGTACTTAGGATTTGTGTGGAGACCGCGAGCGATCAAAAATGGAAGAACTACGAGAGTAATTTGTCTTGCAAGGAACTCGGTTCCTTGGTGTCGGTATCGTAGGGGTATGTCATCTGTACATGTAACCACATTTGTTTTTGTATATCAAAATATCTGCTTCACACGTTGAAAGTGCGACGGTAGTCTGCTTCTTACATTGCCAAGTCACCAGACGTGGTCAGAAAAACTGGCATCCTCCTATTGTAGACTTTGAATTCAGTTTGCACCATCCGAAATCAGAGTCAAAGTAACCTTCCAGTCTGAAATCACTGTCTTTTGGATACCACAACCTCAAACTTGGAGTTCCTCTTAGGTAGCGTAGAATCCGATTGACAATGACCACATGAGAAGATCTTGGAGTTGACTGATAACGGGCCGCGAGGCAGGTCAAGTACATTATAATGGGCCGAGATGCAGTGAGGTACATTAACGAACCAATTATTGAGCGGTATAGTGTTTCATCGACCTTTTCTCCGGTGAGATCAGGATTGATACCGTGATTAGTTGCTAATGGGGTAGACATAGGTGCAATCTTTGAAATACTTAATTTCTCCAGAACATCATGGACATACTTTGTTTGATGTATGAAGATCCCCTTCGGCATTTGATCGACTTGCAGCCCAAGGAAAAACTTCATCTCATCGATTGACGACATCTCGAACTTCTGCTTCATCACGTTCTCGAATTCTTTGCGGAGTTCCTCTTTTGTGGACCCAAAAATAATATCAACATATATTTGCATGATCAGAGGATGTCCAGCGACTTCCTTTGTGAAAAGAGTGGCATCTACCTTTCCTCGAGTAAGCCGTTGGATAGCAAGTATTGAGAATGTGTCTCATACCAGGCTCTCAGGGCCTGGTGCAATCCGTAGAATGCTTTATCCAAGAGGTAGACTTTATCTTTGTGTATCGGATCGGTGAAGCCAGGTGGCTAACCGACGTAGACCTCCTCTTTCACTTTACCTATAGGAATGCCGACTTAACATCCAACTTATATACTTTGAACCCTTTCCATGATGCAAAGGCGAGAAAGATTCTGATAGCTTCTAGTCTGGTAACTGGAGCATAAACTTCTGTGAAGTCTATTCCTTCCTGTTGACTAAAGCCCTGAACAACTAGGCGAGCTTTGTTTCGAACAATCACGCCCCTATCATCCCTCTTGCATTTAAACACCCATTTCGTGTTAATCTTTTTGTGACCATTAGGAAGATCCACTAGCTTCCACACACCAAGTTTCTCAAACTGACCTAGCTCTTCTTGCATAACATTAACCCATAACTCCTCAGTTAGTGCATCTTTATACGTTCTCGGTTCAACCTGTGAAATAAAGCAACTGAGTGAAAAATCATTTTGTAACGGTGCAATTTTAGTATAAAAACAAGCAAAGCCTTGGTCGATTTGGTGTCTTGTTCTAAATCCTGAATGCAACTCTCCAATAATCAACTCCTCGGGGTGATATGATAGAGTCCTCGGCATAACTTCACCAGGAACATTCACCTCGCTTTCCGGATTAGTAACATTTTGATTTGTAACTTGCTCATCCACTTGAGTTGTCTGATCTGATGACTGGATCTATTCCCCCTCAAGTTCTGAATCACCTTGATCATAATTCGGGCTATCCGAATCAGACTCTGATTCATCAAATACTCCTGTTTGATTTTCTTAAGCAGGCTCCTGTTATGCAGTTGTCTGAGTTTGCTGCAAATCTGCATCACTATGACCACTTTGACTAGGACCAGCTTAATGATCATTTGTATTCTGTTGACGTTTGGAAGTCTTGTTTGACCATGAGTTAATCTGAGAACCTTCGTATTCCTGATATAGCTTTATCTGATCAATAAACTCTGGTTCTTCAGGAAGATCGAATGACTCCCACAATATTTCGTAGTTGAATCGCCATGAGTCACCAGGTTTCTATGGAGGCATAGTATAACCCTGACATTCCACATGTTGAGCTTCAATAATTTTTCCAAGACTCGGAACGAAAACTCATCTAAGTGGACTAGAATAACCCACAAAGATTCCCTCCAAACTCTTAGAACCAAACTTTCCATTAGGATCCAAAACCGTACAAGGTGACCGAAACGGGTCCAGGTATTCGAGATTTGGTTTTCTTTTGTTGAGTAGCTCAAACCATGTTTTGTTATGCTTTTTCACAGTCAAAACCCGATTCAGAGTATAGCAAGCAACAGATACGGCATCTCCCAAAAATTCACAGGAAGTTTTGAGTCGGCCAACATTGTTCATCTTGTCTCTATTAGTGTCCGATTTTTCCTCTCTGCTACTCCATTCTGTTGCGGAGTGTACGGAGCACTGAATTCTTTCAAAATACCCTTTCTGTCATAGAATTCTTCCATCTGACTGTTTTTAAATTCGGTACCATTATCGCTTCGAAGTCGACAAATGCGCCTTTGGTACAAATTCTCTCTCTTTCGAAACAGATTCAACAAACTTGTATAGGTTTGATATTTTGAATTCAAGAACATAACCCACGAATACCTCGAATAATCGTCTGTAACCACTAAGCAATATAGATTACCGGTTATGCTCTTTACATTCACAGGACCAAAGAGATCCATGTGAACTCTTTCTAGCGGTCTCGAGATCGAATTTTCCATCTTCCTAGGGTGAGACTTCTTGGTTTGTTTACCTTTTTGACAACTGATGTACTCACCTTCCAAGTGAAAACTCTTCAAATTCACACCTCTGGCTAAATCATTATGCACCAAGTGATTCATCTTTCGCACGTGTATGTGACCCATCTTTCATTGCCACAAGATTGAATCTTTATCGGTAGCTTTGGAAACGAAACACTGAGGATGACTAGAAGTTGTCGTCACTATGCTCATGTCTAGAATGTACAGATCGTTCTCCCTCGGTGCTCGCATTATGATCCACTCTTATGGGACAACAAACCCCGGCTTCAGAATCAGACACTCTTTATCGGTGAAGTGAGTTGGATACATTCTGTCACATATCTGGGAAACGCTTAGCAAGGTGTTCTCCAACTCCAGAATGTAGTTGAATCTTTCAAAAGGTACGACACCATTCGATAAAGTGCCCTCCCCGATTATTCTTCCACCTTGGTTTCTAGCAAAACCAACATATCCACCATTAAAGCCTCTAACATCATACAACAAGGTTTTCCGCCCCGTCATGTGCCTAGATGCTCCGCTATCCATTATCCACTTTGATATCGATCTCGGGAGCTCCTACACATTTCAAATGCAATTTAGTTAGATGAAGCAACCCAAGCCTCTTTTGACTCGGGTAGCTTGACATTTAAGTGAGTTTTCATGGTGTAAAGTGGTGGAAAATTCTTATCGTTCATTTCCAAGTTTTTCTCTGTTCCAACCTCAACCTTTTTGTACAGGAAAAATTCATCTTTTGGTGGTTGACCAGATGGTTGAATAGCTTTGGGAACATACTTCTTGACCGGTGGGGTCGATGAAGTTTGTTTCTCCAACTTTTGATACAAATCCAAAGGTACAGACTTCGCAGCCGATTTGGTTTGAGAAGTTTGTTTTTCTTTTATAACACTATCAGGAAACTTTGGTTTTGCTTCAACTGATGCCTTGACTTGAGACTTTGGCATCCATGTTTGTTGTTGTGCGAGAAAACGCTTGGAAGATTCAGCAGTTTTCTTAACTGGTTGTTTAACTTGTTTAGAATTGATTCTAGCATTTTCAATTTTTGGAATCTTCTTCTCAACAAACATTGGCACCTTGCCTTTTGCATCATTTGACTTCTTGGGATTTTCAACAGTTATAGACTTAGGTCGTTGATTGGTGCACTTTCGTGCAATGTGTCCAATCTGATAGCATTTAAAGCACGTTCGGGTATCGACAACCCGACTCTGACCTTAAGTTTGTGGTTGTGAGACTTTCTTTGCGAAAAACTCTTCATTAGATTTTGAAAATATTTCAGACTCTTGTTCGGTCATCGAACTCGAACATTTCACAAAATTTGTTTTCTTCACAGATTTTGACTTTTGGAAATTCCTTCTTTGATAATTCTTACCACCCCGTTGCCTAGCGAACCCTCTATTCTGGTTGTTATTTTGAAAACGTGGTGGCACATTGGGTTTGTTATAGAAAGATTTATATCTTTGGAAATTCAAACCTTTTTTGAACTCGACAATCCATTAACCTCTGAAACATCAATTTCAACCAATTTAAACACTTTCTTCAGCTTATCCACATTGACGTTCTCAATCAGAAACTCCACAATCCGAGTACAACTTATCTGAACCATTCATCTTGTACATGACAAGAGTCAGTTCGTCCTCTAAGTTGTTCTTAGACTTAGATTTCGGGATGTAATTGTTCAGAAAACAATCATCATCTTCTTGTGACACTGTGGAATCGTTGTCTGTTTTTAAAACCTTTTAAACAACATCTTTCACAACCTCAGATTCGATACTCTCCTCATCGGATTATGAACTAAAAGTGATATCGATGTTATCCGGTAATTTATCAACTTCACTTTTCTCATTTAAATCTGATTCTTTAAGCAACCCAAACTGTTTTTAGTGAAGGTTTTGCTAATGGGTGGTGGAACCTTGTGATACCCTACCCCGGTTCCATCTGAGTATACATCTTCACCGTCTTTGTTCTTTCCAATGGGTTTGGGAACGATGTGTTGAAGAACGAAGCTGGCGGAAGTGTAACTGTTTAGTTTCAAATTAATTCTTTCATTTTCAATCTTTGCTTCTTGATATTGAAGCTTGAGATTCGCAATCTCATCCAGCTGAGCATTTCTCTGTCTTTCTTTTTCTTGAAGAACACATGTCAGAGACTCATGTTTTCTTTACGAGTTTTAGAAATTTCCTTCACCTGAGTCTTAACGACTGAATTCCCCTATGTAATTAACCGAACAAATTCCGGCCGAATTCACATCACATCGTGCGGGGAAATTTACCTAGTTATCTTTTAAAAATGTTTCAATTTTCTTAGCTTATCTAGGTAAAGATTCCAAGAAGTTCTTTTTCTATGCAAATTTTAAAGAACTTATGAAACCAAGTTCACAATACTTTTTTTCATGATATTATACAGATTTAAAAGAAATTATGAAACCAAGCTCACAATACTTTTTTTCTTGATAACTTATAGATTACTAAATAAAGATTAAGAAGTTTTTAAATGTATAAAAACATGCTTTGAGCATCTGATCTCACCCTATCAAATTTATGGTATCAAAAGTGCAAGAACTCAGAAAATACTCAAACCAAATTTTATTAACCCTAAAAATGAATACACGGAACAAACGTACCGGATACAAAGAACTCCCCGACTCTTAGTAGATCATCAACCCGATGATCATTAACAAACGAACAACAAGAATCATAAGAACTGTGAATAAGAATGATTCACAGTTTAAAACCCTAATTCACCACAAGAGAGAGTAAACAAGAGAACTAAAAAATCCCTTAGCTAAAATGACAAACAACACTGGACAGTAACTTATATAGAGACCCGGATGGATCTAACCGACTCACAACTAACCTAGGTTGTGTAACAACCACACAGGCCTTCAACCTTCAAGCCCAAATCCAACAGTCCACTAGTAGTCTACCCCAATACTTCAATTAAGCATAACAGGTACAAGCCCATTGTCCAATCCAACCATTCTTTTTTCTATGTCAAATATAAAGATGTTAGATTTAAAAAAAATAAAACATGCAATGGAATGAAATGGAATAATGGAATTGAAACTTTATAAACTTCATAATATGATGTCTTTTTAACACCCCCCTTCCATTATTTGAACACATCAAATAGATTTAACTGGCTTCATAACATCTAATGATTTTTAACTAATACACCCTTAGTAAACAAGTAGACTAATTGTTTTTCAGATTTAACACCAACACTTTTCAAAATTCCTTTTGAAATTAAATCACTTAAGAAAAACAAATCTAACTCAAAGTGTTTGGTCTTATCATGGAAAACTAGATTAGCTGCTACAGACACAACAGCATTATTATCATAGAAAAATTAATAGGAATTTTAACAACTACGTGAAGTTAACTTAACAAATTTTTGAGCCAAATAGTTTCACATGCAGCAGCACACGTAGCCTTATATTAAGCCTTTATTGAAGACCTAGAAACTGTTGTTTGTTTTTTGCTTTTGCATGACACCAAACAACTACCAAGAAAAACACAAAAACCAGTGACATATTTTTTGGACACAAGACATTTTGCCTAATCAGAATCAACACAAGTAGCTAAATCAAAAGAAACTTTTTTGCTGAACAACAACACTCTACCAGGTGCATATTTAAGATATCTCAATAGGTGAAAAGCAAGTTTTAAATGACCTTCTGTAGGGCTATGCATGAATTAACTTAAAACATGCATTGCATATGTTATATGTGGCTTAGTTTGAGACAAGTATATTAACTTCTCTACTAATTGTTGATAAAAAGTTATGTTTTGTAAAGGACTAGTATTACTATTAAGTAAGTTATTCATCACATGACTTTGTTATTTAGGAACACTAACAGGTTTACAACCTAACATCTCATATTCAGTTAACAAATTTGTGCAATACTTCCTTTATGACAAATAAATCCCATTCTCAGAAGACAACACTTTTATGCCTAAAAAGTATTGGAA
The DNA here is from genome assembly GCA_030545235.1 of Helianthus tuberosus. NCBI lineage: Eukaryota > Viridiplantae > Streptophyta > Magnoliopsida > Asterales > Asteraceae > Helianthus > Helianthus tuberosus. Next base: position 6,817 of record JARYGA010013526.1, read on the forward strand.
CAAACCAAGATCCTTTATTAAGAACTTCGTTTTTAGACTTCATTTAACCTTCTCAATCTCAGATAATGAATTACCAGCAACAACAATATCGTCTACATATACTAGTAATACAACAAACACATTATCTGCATTTTTCATAAACAAAGAAGTATCACATTTTCTTTGAAAAAGCCAAATTCAATCAACACACCAACAAGTTTTTCATTCCATATTCTTGGAGCTTGTTAAGCCCATATAGGGATTTCTTTAGTTTACATACTTTAGAGGAATCATTGAATCCATAGCCCTCAGGTAAATATATATAAACTTCCTCATTTAATTCCCCATATAAGAATGCATTATTGACATCTAACTGGAACAATTTCTATTTATTTTGAACTATAAGAGACACAATACATCTAACTGTAACAAATTTGACAATAGGAGAAAAAGCCTCTTCATAGTCTACCCCTTCTTTCTGACTAAACCCTTTTGCAACAGACCTAGCTTTCTATCTTCCTATTTCGCTATTTGACTTATATTTTATCTTGTATATCCATTTACATCCTACTATGCTTCTATTATGAGGTTTATCTACAACAACCCAAGTTTCATTTCTATGCAATACATGAATCTTATCATTCATTGCATCGATCCACCTTGGATCTTGAACAACCTCTTTATAATTCCTAGGCTCAAGATTTTTAGATAACACAGAAGCAAAGCATCTGTTTTCAACAGTCAATTTAGAAAAAAAAAATTACTACCTTTTCGGTCCCAAATTTAACTTTTCCTTCTACAACAAAATCATAAAGTTTTCTTGGAAAAAATAAACTTCTAATAGATCTCCTAGGTAAAACATGTACATCAGAATTCTCTGTGTCATCCTCAGAAGTACCCTAAGCTTCATCTGTGATATAGTCACATGCTCTGCCCTGTCAGGGGATACATAACCTTCACTTGTCTACTGAGTACAAGCCCTAACATTAGGTGTATCAGGCATCACTGACTGCTGAAGTTCATGTGTTTCCACATCAGACTCACCTTGATCCCTTCTATCATCATTGGGAGTATCCACAGGTTGTAATTGTTTGAATTCTAAGTTATCATACAAGTCAAAGAAATTAAAAGTATTTATGTCTTTAAATGGATTGGAATCATAAGTTTCAAAAAATGTTTTTCTTTAAAAGGGAATATTGTTTCGTAAAACTTAACATCTTTTGAAAAAAAATATTACTTCGGTGTTAAGACTATACAATTTATATCTCTTTTTTTCATGTGAATATCCAATAAAGACACACTTCCATACTCCACTTTTCAGTTTATAATTTTCATCTAAACTTGTACAAAAACACAATCATCCAAACACTTTAAAATGATTTAAGAAGGGTTTAAAATTAAGGAACAATTCAAAAGGAGTTTTGCTAGAAAGAATAGAGGATGGAGTCCTATTTATAAGATAAGAAGTAGTTAGAACACACTTATGCCAAAACCTAACAGGAAGATTACTTTAGAAAAGTAAAGCTCTAGTAACATTTAACAAGTGCATATGCTTTCTCTCAATTATTACATTTTGTTAAGGTGTATAGGCACATGTAGTTTGATGAACTATTCCTTTAACTTTACAAAATACAGACATTTGGTTGTTTAAAAATTCAGACCCGTTGTCACTTCTGAAACACTAAACAGTTTGATTAAATTGAGTTTGAATAATATTAACAAAACTTTGAATATTTTCAAAAACTTCTTTCTTATTTTTCATTAAGCAAACCTAAAAAAGCCCTAGAATAGTCATCAACTATAGTAAGAAAATACTTATGCCCTTCCTTACTAGCAACTCTATAAGGCTCCCACACATCTAAATGAACCAGTTCTCCTAAATGAGTACTTTTATGTTCACTTAGAGGAAAGGGTTCACTATGTTGCTTAGCCCTATGACATACATCACAAGGACCATGATTAGAGTCAAAAGAAAATTTTAAAGTATCTTTATAAATTTTAACAGCCTGATCAGCAGGATGTCCTAATCTAGCATGCGATAGTTTATATAATCTAATGCTATTAATATACACTTCATTAAACACAAGAATATTTCCCTATACAAACAGACCTTCCGGCTGAGTACCAGTCACTGGGACTTTCTTTGTTATTAAGTCTTGTATGGAACATTTATGTTCATCAAACCAAATATACAACCTATTATCCCTTGATAACTTATGAACATATGTTAAATTCATAGAGTATTTAGGGACAACAAAAACATCATGTAATATAACACCATCTACTAATTTTAAAGAGCCAATTTTAGTCACATGTGCACTTGTACCATTAGGATGCTTCACTTGAATTTTTAAATTTGACACATTCACATAGTCAGACAAATCATTTAAGATTTAACCATATGATTATTTGCCCGTCAATCAATGATCCAACCAGTTCCTTTCCTGATATTATTCCCAAAAGAGTATATGGGTTTAGTAAACACATTAGAACAAAAAAAACTCACTGAAACATTGCGGCGTTGTCATGTTTCAGGTGCTTTGTTCTTTAACAGAATCAATAATTTAGTCAATTGATTAAAAGTCAAAGAAGTCACAGAATACTATACTCATCTACAAATGTGTTGTTACTAGAACCAGTCTTTTTCCCTTGATTCCCTCTTGGTGTTTTCATCCAAGAGGGATAACCAATCAATTCAAAACACATATCAATGGTATGACCAACTTTGTAACAGTGTGAACATTTTAAATTCTGATTTGAACTTTTATTGAACCTTTTTATTAAAATCATAAACTTGATTTGATTTAGAAGCAAAACCAACAGTTTGATTCTTTTTAATACTGTTGTTACAAGAGTTTTATATGATTTTTCCCTAGATGCTATAGAAAATGCTTCATTAATGGTGGGAAGAGTTTCTTTAGTTAACAAAGTGGTGCTAACACCTTGATAAGTGTCATCAAGTCCCATAAGAAACTGCATGAGTTTAATCATATGACTAAAGTTACTAGACTCATTTACAGCTTCAAATGTACAAGAAGGGAGTTGTAAATCTGATCCAATTGTTTCCATATAACATTCAATTTATTATAATACCAAGACACAGATTGACCATTTTGACTAAATGAGTTGGTCTTTTGATATAAATCAAAAATACTGACCTAACTATTTTATTAAAAGTTTCTTTCAAGTCCTTCCAAACTTCTGAGGCAAGTTAGGAATAAACTTGTCCTAAGAATAGTTGTTCTGAAACAAAGTTAAGTATCCATGTTAATACAACAGAGTTACATGTTTCCCATTGATTGGCTAGTACCTCATCAATCAAAGACTTTTCACATGTACCATCAATAAAACCATTTTTGTTTTTAACTTTCAAAGCTAATGTTAAAGAGTTAGCCCAAACTGTATAGTTTTATGTACCCTTCAATTTTATACTTGTTATAGTTAAGTTCGTAGTGTCACTATGATGTAAGTACACTGGATTGCTAGGTTCTAGTTTACCAATTAATGTTGCAAAAGGATTACCCTCTATATCAGCCATGTTAACAATTCACAGAAAGATACGACACAAAACAAATAATCACATAGATAATCAAACACAGTCCTACAAACCAAATGTTACAAACAATTAAAACAAGAACCACACACAATCAACGAAATTGTGCTAGTGTCCAGATGGTAGGATCATCACTCAAAAGGTGCCAACTAATTAACAATTAAGATTCAACAAATCGCAGATTAAATGCAACTAGGGATGACCAGGTCTCAATCAATCAAACCGGTCCATATTTGTGACAACCCGAGATTTCAAGTTCTTTCCTCTATGTATCACTTTTTTCGTAATCCTGTTTTGACAATTTGTTTTAACTTATGTCATGTATTTGTTTTATGTGATCTCATGTGTAGTTGTTTAAGTGTATAAAGTATCCTAATGATTCAATATGGGATGATTAATATCTAATGTGCAATGGAAATTCAAGTCAACGAAGAGTAAGTCTTCGTCCCATCCCAAGTCGACGAAGATTGAGTCTTTGTCACGACGAACCTTCGCCAGATGATACTTCGCCGAACAGGGACTTCGGCCCAAGATAGTTCGTGGCCCAGAGTGGGCCGGACTACTATTAGATATCAAATAATCCCTCATAATGTAATTGTAAACAAGAATAAGCAAAACCCTAATTCCCTCAAATACCCGACGGCAACCTTCTTCTCGGGAGCTCTCTCTCTCTCTTTCTCGAATCTAAGCACCTTCGCTCCTACAACGTACTCTGGTTAGTGTATTAATTGTGTTTGAATGTATTGATATGGCTTTGTTTATGATAATTGATGTATTACATGAGTAGTGTAGTTTCTATGGATCGTTAGGCAACGAGTATGAACTCGTTGAATGCATGCGTGATAATCGGATCAATCAATAATAGAATGATCATAAGGATTTGGCAAGTTTCTATGATAATCTGCTGATTAGAAACATTTATAATGATTTGACCAATGATTAGGGTGTAGGATGTTTGTGTTTTGATCTATTGAGCTATATGATATATACACAGTTTTGACGGTTGTAGGATGAATGGTGTTATGGATTTAAGTTAGTGTGTTAATTATGATGAACTGATGATTAGGGGTTACATGAACATGAATGATAATTCACGGAATTAGAAGGTTTGATCTACTTTGGGAATATTGAAACTGTTTGCTAAAATTCAGAAACTGTTAAGGGTTTTGACGAACAATTCCAGCGACGAACCCAAGTCGACGAAGAATCCTACTCTTCTTCGACATGCCTCTTTGACGAACATTGTGAACCTTCGTCGCCTTCACTCTGATGAAGATTGAGTCTTCGCCGTGCTCAACCCCGACGAAGGATAGTCCTTCATCAAGGGATCCTTCGCCACTGTGTAAACCAACATAACAGATTATGATGCATTTAATTATGGATGTTTGGTACTTATGAAAGCTATGGTTGTATGTTAACAAGAATGAGAAATCGGATGTGGACTTGTATGAGAATCGGATATGTGCTACATGTTGCGTGGTAATCTTTGTGATGAATGTAAACTCTGTAGATATGTGACTTAGTTTATTACGAAACTGATTTTATTGGTAACCACGGTAGGGTTGGTGGACTAACTGGAACAGGTAACTTATTATACCGAGCAAATCTAAGGTGAGTTCACTGCTCTTTTTCAAGCATGCGTCCCAGGGAGGGACATCGGGTAAATATTCCGGGGAGGAATATTGGGTAAAGGGTTTGACTGGAATGTTAAAATCGGGATCTTGGTTAATACACTCATATCTATCATTTAAGTCCCATCATATACCCAACATGTTGCCAGGGAGGCAACGGGGTTATTAGTTTATAGCGCTATTAGTTTTGGCACCCTCACACCATACCGGGGAGGACGGGCGTGAACTAATTACCTTAACCACTCGACCAATGTTTGATAGAGCATTGGGGAAGTGCAAATAATCTGGAGCCATCTGCGATAATCGAGTTATTAACAACATCGAATCTCTAAAATGTTTTAAACTCATATCTGGTAACTAAACGTGTTAACAAACTTTGAACTCACCAGCTTTGTCTGACACACTTGTCTGCATGCTTGCAGGACGTTAGATTCATGGATATGGAACTTGCTATCTGGGAGTGCTGGAGTGGTCATGGGTCGAGTCTCTTGGATACATGTTCTTTGGTTTCGTACACTTGTTTTAAAACAGTTGAATAACAATTTACATTATGCTTCCGCTGACGTTTTGGTTTAAGTTATGATTTGAAACTATAATATGAAATAAATGAAATCTTTTATTTAATATATTGTTATAGTTCAGTGTGATTAGTGGCTGGATCCTGGTACGTCACACATCCCGCGGTGTTCCCGCATATGGTATTTTGGGGGTGTGATAGTTTGGTATCAGAACCACTGGTTATAGTGAACTAGGTTTTAATACGCTTTCATAAAACCAGACTATAATCGAACAGCTTCGAAATCGACCATGACACTCAGCTCCAGATTGCAAGGTTCGTCTCTCGTTTACTTATTGCATAGCATACCTAGTGTACACTTATGTATAATGTTGCATGTGATTGCACACTTAGCACTACAGACTGAATTCATGTGTTACTTGCCTATGTTATGTGGTTGATAGAGTCACAATGTGACCTTCCTCTAGACTTTCATGATTTATGTTTTGTGATGTCTTTTGTCTTGCTACTCGAATTTGAGGTACCTTTTAGCACGGATTGGGAGGAGTTGAGATAAACATGCAAATTGCATTGTTATTATGGGTGCACACATAATAATAATCTGGGGTGCATGTGAGTCCCAGTGAGGCTTAACAAGTGTGAAGGGGGTTCCACTCTGTTGTCTAATGCAAACCTAGTAGACTGTAGAAGTCATCGTGATGTCAGACTCCTACTAAATTCTGACCGTTAATCTTTTCCCTTCTCTTATATAGAATCATGAGTAGACGTGGTGGATGTAATGGTGGACGTGGTGGTGGCCCCATCAGTGGACTTGGCAGCATTAATATGACCCAGGCTGAATTAACCGACCTGATCAACACTCGTGTGGCTGAAGCCCTAGCGGCTTATAAGGCTGGTACGATGTGTGCCAATTATTCCTTATCCTTGTGTTGCGTACTCAAATTTTAACCGTGTGTTGTACTCTCTCTCATTTTAGGTCAACCCGTAAATCAAAACAATCCGCCTTTTTACACATTTAAGACGTTCATGGATTGTAAGCCACAAACTTTCAATGGGATTGAAGGGGCTGTGGAGCTACTTCGCCGATTTGAGAAAGCCGAGTCAGTCTTCGCTAAGTTTAACTGTCCCGTGGGGGACCGGGAAAAGTATGCTACAGGCACATTAGAGGATGGTGCCTTAACTTGGTGGAATGCCCAAGTGCAGATGTTGGGTATCGAAATGGCTAATGCAACTACTTGGGATGATTTCAAGGAGTTGATGCGGGAGGAGTACCGTCCTCGTGATGAGATTCAGAAACTCAAGATCGAATACTACAATCTGAAGATGGAGGGGTCCAAGATCGAGGCTTATACGAAAGGATCTCATGAGCTAGCTAACATGTGTCCGAACTTATCACGACCACCACTTCGAAGAATCGAATTGTACATCAAGGGCTTAGCACCGCAAGTTAAGAGTTTGGTTACTTCTGCAAATCTTAACAACCTGCCTCATATCATTCGTTTAGCGCTCAAGATTACCGATCAGGAGGTCGAGCGTGGTTCGCTACCACATCGGGTTGCTGCTACTCCTATTGCTACTACTACCCCTGCTAGTGATAACAAGCGCAAGTGGAACGATACGGACAAGGTGTCTAACTCAAATCAGTCGCAGAAAAGGCCAGATAACAGCAATAATCGTAGTTTCAGTCAGTCATCCTCTGTTAACCAGGGTCAGAGCAGCAATCCGAATCAGGGCTCCTACGCTGGTAGGCAGCCAAAGTGCAACAAGTGTGGGTATCATCATCGTGGACCGTGGGTCCGAGCGTGCCTTAGGTGTGATAAGGTGTGCCATAGGGCAAAGGACTGTAGAGCTCCGTACCCAAAGCAACAACAGCAGCAGAATCAGCAGCAACAACAACAGCATCAGCAACAGCAAAGGCAGCAGCCCCATCAGAACCAAGGCATTAGGAAGGGGTGTTTCCTGTGTGGGGACGAGGGTTACATTAAACGGGATTGTCCTCAGTTGAATCAAAATGCCAACGATAACAACAACCGCCAGAATAACAATAACAATGTTGGGAACAATAATAACGGCAACAATGGGAGCAATGGTGCTCGTGGAAGGGTATTTACGATTGGTGCTGGTGATGCTAGGAATGACGGCAATGTCGTGACTGGTACGTTTTCTGTGAACAATCTCTTTGCTTCTGTGTTATTTAATTCCGGTGCCGATTGGAGTTATGTGTCCTTAGAGTTCAGTCAACGATTAGGGTTAACTCCAACACATCTAGAAGCTAAGCATGTAGTAGAATTAGCTGATGGTAAGACAATTGAAGCCTCACACATCATTATGGGATGCAAACTCGATCTTGTGGGTCAAGTGTTTGACATCGACCTCCTTCCTGTTACCCTCGGTAGTTTCGACGTAGCGGTTGGTATGGACTGGTTATCCAAGCGTCGTGCTGACATACTTTGTAAAGAGAAAATCGTATGTATTCCTCTCCCCAGTGGGGAGTCTCTATCTGTCCAGGGTCATCGAAGTAGTGCAATGGTTGGCATCATTTCTGCTATGAAAGCCCAGAAGTGTTTGCGAAAGGGGTATCCTGCTATTCTAGCACTTGTTACTGATACTCATCCTGAAGAGAGGAAGATCGAAGACCTTCCAGTTGTTCATGAGTTTTCCGATGTGTTTCCTGAGGAACTTCCTGGTTTACCTCCTCACCGTCAAGTGGAATTTCAGATTGATCTTACACCAGGAGCGACACCAATTGCTCGAGCTCCTTATCGTCTTGCACCTGGAGAGTTGCAAGAGTTATCTAATCAACTCCAAGAACTATTGCATAGAGTTTTTATCCAACCCAGTTCTTCGCCTTGGGGAGCCCCAGTTCTGTTTGTGAAGAAGAAAGACGGGTCCTTTCGTATGTGCATACATTATCGAGAGCTCAACAAAGTGACAGTCAAGAACCGTTATCCCTTGCCATGCATTGACGATCTGTTTGACCAGTTGCAAGGGACAAGTTTTTACTCGAAGATTGATTTAAGATCGGGCTATCATCAGATGAGAGTCCGAGAGGAGGATGTTCCAAAGACAACTTTTCGAACACGGAATGGCCATTATGAGTTTCTGGTTATGCCATTCGGGTTAACTAACGCACCAGCGGTATTCATGGACCTCATGAACCGCGTGTGCAAACCATATCTTGATGATTTCGTCATTGTGTTTATTGATGACATCTTAATCTACTCTAAGAGCAAGGAGGATCACGAGCGACACTTGCATCTTATCTTGGAGCTTCTGAGGAAGGAGCCACTTTACGCAAAATTCTCTAAGTGTGACTTCTGGATTCGAGAGGTGCACTTCCTTGGCCACATTGTAAACGAATCGGGGATACATGTGGATCCGCTAAGATTGATGCTATCAGAAATTGGGCGGCACCAAAGACTCCTTCGGAGGTGCGACAATTTCTTGGTCTCGCTAGGTACTATCGCAGATTTATCAAAGACTTCTCGAAGATCGCTCAACCTCTTACCTCGCTAACACATAAAGGTGTTGCATACTTTTGGGGAACGAAACAAGAAGATGCTTTCCAGTTGTTGAAAGAAACACTCTACAGTGCGCCAATCTTGTCCTTACCTGAGGTTACTGAAGATTTTGTGGTGTACTGTGACGCCTCTATTCAAAGTCTCGGTTGCGTGCTGATGTAACGCGAGAAGGTGATAGCTTATGCTTCTCGACAGTTGAAGGTTCACGAGAATAATTACATGACTCATGACTTAGAGTTGGGAGCCGTGGTATTTACGCTCAAAATCTGGAGGCATTACTTGTACGGTACCAAATGTACTATTTATACCGACCACAAGAGCCTTCAATATATTTTTGACCGGAAGGAATTAAATATACGACAGCGTCGTTGGGTGGAACTCTTAAATGATTACGATTGTGCCATCAAGTACCATCCAGGTAAGGCAAATGTTGTAGCTGATTCCCTTAGTCGAAAGGAAATGAAAGCCAAATGTGTCCGCGCCTTGCAGCTCACCATCCATTCTAACTTACCTGACCAGATCCGTTCTGCTCAAACTGAAGCACTGAAAGAGGAAAACATTAAAGCTGAGTATTTGCGGGGCATGGAGAAACGACTTATGGAGAGATCTGATGGTATTCTCTATTTCATGGAGCGAATATGGATTCCTTTGTTTGGAAATCTTAGAGAGCTTGTGATGGACGAAGCGCATAAGTCTCGATACTATATTCATCCTGGTTCAGTTATGATGTATCAGGACCTTAAAGTTTTGTACTGGTGGCCGAAGATGAAGGCCCACATCGCGACTTATGTAAGTAAGTGTTTAACTTGCGCGAAAGTCAAGGTAGAGTATTAGAAACCCTCGAGCCTACTTCAGCAACCAGAGATACCCATGTGGAAATGGGAGCAAATTGCTATGGATTTTGTTACAGGTTTGCCCAGAACTCAAAACGGGAACGATACCATCTGGGTGATCGTTGATCGTCTCACGAAGTCAGCACACTTTCTAGCAATCAAGGAAACGAATAAGTTCTCGCAACTTGCTGCTGTATATCTGAAGGAGGTGGTTTCTAGGCACGGGGTGCCAACCTCTATTATCTCGGATTGTGACCTGCGTTTCATTTTAGATTTGTGGCAGTCGATGCACAAATCGTTCGGCTCACATCTCGACATGAGTACTACTTATCACCCGCAGATGGATGATCAAAGTGAACGAACCATCCAGACACTTGAAGACATGCTGCGAGCGTGCGTGATTGATTTTGGCAAGGGTTGGGAGAAACACTTGCCTTTGATAGAGTTTTCTTATAATAATAGCTACCATACCAGCATCCAGGCAACTCCATTCGAAGCATTGTATGGACGGAAATGCCGTTCTCCTCTCTGTTGGGCTGAGGTGGGTGGCAGCCAAATCACAGGTCCGGAGCTTGTACTTGAAACTTCGGAGAAGATTGTTCAGATCATGAATCGCATGGCGGCTGCGCGCGACCGTCAGCAAAGCTTTGCTGACAAGCGTAGGAAACCCTAGGAATTCACTGTAGGCGATCGTGTTATGTTGAATGTTTCACCTTGGAAGGGTGTGGTACTGATGTGTGCAAAATGCAACATATAAATTACATCAAATAAGGTATAAAACTAACCTTTTTAGTACTAATATTGGAAAAAGTGTGCTTTTGTCTTCCTTTTGTATTTTCAAGGTTAAATGAGCTTAAATGAACAAAAGAAGCAAAAATGCAGCCAAATCCAACAATAATACAAGAAAAGGAAGAAACGTGGCATGCCCGAAACCTCGACAGCATCCTCCCAAGCAAAAGCAAGAGAACAGAAGGCTGAACACGCCCCGTCCTCAATGAGCATGGGGGCGTGCCCAAGTGTCTGCAGAAAAGACAAAGTTGTAGAAGCTTCTATCACCTAACACGGGAGCGTGTCCACTACACACGGGGCCATGGTCAATGCTAAGATTTGCATAATCTAGGCAAATCTTGATAGTACAGATACGCTTCTACACACGGGGTCGTGCCCAGCGGACACGGGGGCGTGGTCAACTAAGGCAAATCTTGATAGGGGTGCTTGGCTCACTTGCAACTCATCCCTTGACAAACCACCTCTCTCACACTTCACCCACCCACCACCACCATCACAACCCACATCCACCACCATCATCCATCATCCATCATAGAGTGTGTGTAGTATTCTCGGAATCCAAGATTGATAGTAAGAGTTGTTGACAATCAAAGGCCATGTTTGCCTAAGTCTCTTACATCACTTGGTGAAGACACGCATTTAGTGTAATACTTTTTATTTTTAATCTTTTTGCACTTTTTATTTGGTTATGTATTAATGACTTTAATAACTAGTTTCTTATGTTGAAGGTGAATCTTCCTTATCATTTGTCTGTGGTTTCTTGGTATTATTTTACTGTCTATATAAAATAAAAGATTTTCACCATTCATATCTCCACGGTCTATATGGAGATATGTTAGCTACCTGGTCGGGGGTTAAGGGAATGGTTTGGTAAGCGTATTGCCTTGTTCAGTGTATAGATCCTGCAAGGATCTGGGTCAAGTTTAGTAGGACCTCCTTCAATACCCACTGGTATTGTATGGCGGGGGTCCGAACTCCTTGATCCCCTCATATGTAAACTACTATTAAAACTTTAACACGGCTACTTAGGATTGTATCCCTGCTGACTCAAACTACTTAGCCGAGGGTAATGTCACCTTCAAAAGAGGGGCCTACCACAATATGCATTAATTATCTTTCAATAATCCAACCCTTTAGGATTGTATCCTTGCTGACTCAAACTACTGGGTTGAGGGTAACGTCACCTTCAAAAGAGGGGCCTACTACAATAACTAAGATAATCTCTTAAAAAGTGCAAAAGTGCGGAAATAATCAAAGGTTGCGCTAAAGGCGAGTCGGATCCAAGTGATTCATCTTGTCTATCTGTTTTATTTTTATTTTTTTATTTTTATTTTCAGCATTTTTAGTTCCTATTTTCTAGTTTAAAACCTTTTTCTAAATTTTTGATTTGATTAGACGTTGAGGATAAACCGGTACGATAAGCTCTTGTGTTCTTGGATGACCTCGGTATCTTACCAACACTATACTACGCTCACGATGGGTGCACTTGCCCATATGGGTGCACTTGCCCATATGTGTGTTTGCTAAAAATATACATAAAAATATATCACACCACACGCACACCAAGTTTTTGGCGCCGTTGCCGGGGACACAAGGATTTTAAGAAAGCATAAAATCGACGGCCTAATCAGTTTTTCAAAACCTTTTTAAAACTCGTGCATTTTTCTGCATTTTAGTTAGTTTTTGCATTTACAGTAGCCTGAACACGGGGCCGTGCTCACTAAACACGCCCCGTGCTCCACGAAACCAGTAACTTTTATTGAAACGCCCAGATACAGATTCTGAACACTGGTCGTGCTCACTGAATACGGGGCCGTGTCCAGCCTTTGTTTCCGTTTTTATTTTTGTTTTCTGGTCTCGAGACTCTGTTGTGGTCTGCTGAGTGATTCTTATGGATCAATACTCAGGAGGATACAACTACACCTATGAGGAGGATGATTATAGGGAAGACTATTGCACCATTTGTGGTGACCCACACTCGGTACAATATTGTGACTTATTTCAACCATCCACTTCATACACCTATTATGAGGAGCCCAGGTACGAGCCGTAAACTTCATACACATCCTATGAAGACCCAAGGTATGAACCTCCTCCCTCATACTCATATTTTGATGAACCAAGCTATGAGCGTTCATACTCATACTTTGAGGAACCAAGATATGAGCCTCCACCTTCATATGCTTATTATGAGGAACCATGGCGTGAACAACCCACCTCATATGAGTATTATGAAGAACAAAATTACGACCCTTATCCATCATATACTTACAATGAAGAACAATGGTGTGAACCATCTACTTCCTATGAGTATTATGAGGAACAAAGGATCGAACATCCGGATTCAAGCTTTGAGGATCCCGATCCTTACTCTATCACCGACATTGCCGATAGGTGAGTCCAACACATGAGTTAAACAACAAAAAAGGTAAGTCCAACAATATTAAAATTCAAGAAGAGTCTAATTTTGAAAAAAATAATCTCTTGTCACCTTCTTTCGAAAATCATTGTTTAGTTCCCACTCATGCTAAGTTTTTAAAAGAGTTAAACACTAACACTAAAATTGACGAAATGGTAAGCATTAAGTTAACTAATTATCAAACTTCTCTAATAAAAGAAGACCCATTTGAAATTAACATTACACCGGTTCCATATTTTTTTCAAAATTCCTTTGTTAGTAATATCACAATCGATAAAGATCTTTGTGTTAATATAATGCCAAACTATATTTTCGAAAAATTAAGTATTGGTGATTTTTCTCCACTTCAAATACCCATTTTTCTATCCAATCGGAAAGTGAAAAAATCAAAAGGGATAGTTGAGGATGTTTTGGTCCAAACCAACCAAATGGTAATCCCAACCGACTTTGTCATCCTTGATGACGCTCCTCTAGTGTTGGGACGACCCTTTGTAAAAACCCACGAAGCTTTGAAAAACCGGAAGCACAACAATCTATCTATTCAATTAGGTGCATTTAAAAGGAGTGTTGATCTTGAGCATTCAATGAAATATCCATTCGGCAATAATGACCCCCTAATTGAAGATGAAGATGAACCACCCGATACTAGAGAAGAAATTGACCACTTTGTTGAAGAAGAGGTCGCCATAGAACAAAATTTTATGGTTCTTGATCGAAATGAACAACCAAATAAGGAGTCTCCTAAAGACCCACCTCTTGAGCTCAAAGAACTCCTAAAAAGTTTGGAATATGCTTTTCTTGACAAGGATGGTAAATCACCTTTAATTATTTCATCAAAATTAACCAGTTTAGAAAAAGAAAAATTAATTTCACTTTTAAAAAAACACAAAAATGCGATCGCTTGGAAGCTTGTAGATATTAAAGGCATAAGTCCTTCCATGTGCACGCACAAAATTTTAATGAATGATGACTATAAATCGGTAATACAACCACAACGTAGAGTAAATCCAAATGTCCAAGAAGTGGTTAAAAATGAGGTCATCAAACTACTTGACGCCGGACTCATTTACCCAATCTCTGATAGTCCTTGGGTAAGTCCCGTACAAGTAGTTCCAAAGAAAGGAGGTATGACGGTAATAACTAACGAGAAAAAATGAATTAATACCAACGAGAACCGTCACAGGATGGAGAGTGTGTATAGATTATCGTCGATTAAATGAAGCAACAAGGAAAGATCACTTCCATTTACCCTTCATTGATCAAATGTTAGAAAGATTATCCGGTCATAAATTTTATTGTTTCTTGGATGGTTTTTCAGGTTACTTTCAAATACCGATAGCACCCGAAGACCAAGAAAAGACAACATTTACATGTCCCTATGGAACTTTTACTTATCGACGCATGCCATTCGATCTATGCAATGCCCCCGCAACCTTCCAACGTTGCATGGTGGCCATCTTCCACGACATGATAGAAAAGACAATGGAAGTCTTCATGGATGACTTTTCTATCTTTGGAGATTCATACGACCAATGCCTTGATAATCTTGAGCGAATGCTATCCCGATGTGAGGAAACTAACCTCGCCCTTAACTGGGAAAAATGCCATTTCATGGTAACGGAGGGAATAGTACTTGGTCACAAGATCTCGAGCGAAGGAATGGAGGTAGATCGAGTCAAAATAGACACTATTTCTCGTTTACCACCCCCATCCTCCGTTAGAGCTATCAGAAGTTTCCTAGGGCATGCCGGATTTTATAAACAATTTATCAAGGACTTTTCTAAAATCTCAAGGCCTCTAACAAAATTACTTGAAAAAGATGCCCTTTTCATCTTTGACAAGGATTGCAATCAAGCATTTCTAACCCTAAAGAAAATGCTAGTCAATGCACCTATCATGATAGCGCCTGATTGGAAATTACCTTTCGAAATCATGTGTGATGCAAGTGACTTTGTGTCACACCCTGGCTTTGCGGAAGCGTGGTTAATTTGGTGTGACTTCTTAATACCATAGCTTAATCATAACAAAGCTATATGATAATAAAACCATGCAAGATCATCCATAGATTTAAGTTTTAAAACCGAAGTAACATAACATTGTCTTAGGGACTACAACACCATAACATAAAACATTGTTTTGAAAGACATAAACATCAACATGAATAAAACGCAGTTTAAGGTTTGTGACTCGTCCAGGAAAAAGTCACATTTCCGAAACCGGGATGACCTCGGAACCCATATGCAGCGGGAAGACACAACATACCGCGCCAGATCTTTAATTCCCTGAAATACATGTAAGTTGAAAAATCAACAATAATGTTGAGCGAGTTCATGTGTAAGTGAGTAAATAAACCTTGTATGTGTAAAAATCCTGGTATGTAGCAAATAAGGAAAAAGAGATCACCAATGGTTTACAAGGCCATTGATATGTGTGAAGTGCAAGTAGGAAGACTCAAACCTAGCAAATTTATGCGTTGGGTACAAAGTCACCCCGAGGTCCGTTCTGTTTGGGCCTGGGGCTGGGCTCGCAACACCCAGATAGATCTACCGCCCCTGCCCCTCGGTCCTACCCTGAGGATTAATGGCCTCAAGTTTCTGCCTACCCACTCACATGATCTGAATAATGACCCTCCTTACGCTAACCATACCATGTAAAAGTACTCGTAATCATAGTAACATGTATTTCACCCCCGCAGTTTAGAAAACTGAAAACAGTTAAGAGAAAAGGGGGACATGAACTCACTGTGGTGTGTCTCTACCAAGTATATCTCCTGATCAAGCAGCTGTGCGACGACCTACACGTAATAAATCTATTAGACGGACGGCCATGCCTTAGCTT